>ONZH01014240.1:0-39174 GCA_900303285.1 Rhinella marina
GGGAGGACAGGGGTACGGTCTGCCAGGTACTCCCGCAAACATCCGCCGATACTTGTCCCTCCTGCTGATAGCGGGCCCCGCAGTGATGGAAGTTGCACGAGGGGGTGCCATGAACGTGTCCCACACCTTGGAGAGTGTTCCCCTGGTGGCTGTGGGCCTGATCGATGTTGAGGGACTCTGGGAGACCCTCTCCTCTCTGCCGCCAGCGATGGTGGGTGGGAAAATCTCCATCATGTTCTGCACGAGTTCCCTCTGGTATTCCAGCAATCGATTCGTCCTCTCCTCTACCGGAATAAAAGAGGAGACGTTATCTTTATACCGGGGGAAGACCCAGTACAGTTTGTTCTCCACTATCCGGACAACACGTGTGTCCCGGGAAAAGCAGCCCAGCATGAAGTCAGCCATGTGTGCCAGACTCTGAATAGGCATGACCTCACTGCCCCCACCAGAAGGATCACTTGCCATTTCCTCCTCTTCCTCTTCCGCCTCCTCTCCGCCCCATCCGCGCTGAACCAATGGGACGCACACAGCCTGACTGCTACCCTCGCCGCCAGCATCCTCCTCCTCTTCCACAGCCACCTCCACGTCGTCCTCCTCCTCCTCATCCTCCTCCTCCTCCTGCAACTGCCACCGTGAAGCAGACAAAAGTGTGGTCTGACTGTGTAGCTCCGTTGCGTCTCCTCCTACCCCCGTCTCCTCTGCGTGCAATGCGTTCTCCCTTATTGCGATGAGTGATTCTTTAAGGACGCATAGGAGCGGGATGGTTACGCTCACTATAGCGTCCTCGCTGCTGACCTTCTTGGTGGACTCCTCAAAGATACGCAGTACATCGCATATGTCTGCCATCCATGGCCACTCGTGGTTGGCAAACTGAGGGAGCTGAGTTGGAGGCACGCGTGGATTCATAATCTGGTACTCCATCAATGCTCTCTGCTGCTCACACACCCTGGCCAACATGGAATAGGTGGAATTCCAGCGAGTCGGCAGGTCGCACAACAGCCGATGTTCAGGCAAATGGAGGCGTTGCTGGAGTTTTTTTAAGCTAGCAGCAGCTACAGTTGACTTCCGAAAGTGAGCGCACAAGCGCCGCACTTTCACCAGTAGCTCTGCCAGGTTGGGGTAAGTCTTTAGAAATTTTTGGACTACCAGATTAAAAACGTGGGCCAGGCATGGTACGTGATTGAGTTCGGCAAGCTCCAGAGCCGCCACCAGGTTACGGCCGTTATCGCACACGACCATGCCTGGTCCTAGCTGCAGCGGCGACAGCCTCATCTCCGTCTGCTGCAATATGGCGTCCCTCACCTCTGGGGCGCTGTGCTTCCTGTCGCCCAAGCTGATGAGCTTAAACACCGCCTGCTGACGTCTCCCCGCGCCAGTGCTGCAACGCTTCCAGCTAGCGGCTGAGGGCGATGTTAAGGCAGAGGAGGAGGAGGAGGGGGTTTATCAGAACCCATGCTGGCAATCTTGGGCGGGGGTGGTAGGTAGGCCGTCTCTGTTTGCGACCCCGTCCCCACTTCCACTACATTCACCCAGTGTGCCGTCAAAGAGATGTATCGTCCCTGGCCGCAAGCGCTTGTCCACGAGTCGGTGGTCAAGTGGACCTTTGCGCTGACTGCGTACCTCAGGGCCCGCCTGATGTTACGCGACACGTGCTGGTGCAGGGCGGGGACGGCACTCCGGGAAAAGTAGTGGCGGCTGGGGACGGAATAGCGAGGTGCGGCAGCCGCCATCAGGTCGCGGAAGGCCTGCGTCTCCACAAGCCTAAACGGCAACATCTCCAGGGCCAGCAGTTTGGAGATGTGGCAGTTTAAGGCTTGGGCTTGGGGGTGACTCGAGGCGTACTTCCGCCTGCGGTCGAACGCCTGCGAGATGGACAGTTGTTGGGACGAGGAGTGTGAAGGTGCAGGCGAAGAGGCGGGGAAGGGGAGGCTGAAGGAGAAGGCCCCAAAGTAGCCGAGGCAGAGGCAGATGTGGAGGTGTCCTGGCTGGAGGTCTGGACCAGCAGTGGCAGCACACAACAAAGGGGAAGAGGCAGTGGCAGCAAGACCGGGCGCAGGTTGTATTGCGTTTGCTCTCTCCCACTCAGCCCAGTGCTTGACTTCCAAGTGACGCCGCATGCCTGAGGTGGTCAGATTGCTCTTCTCAGAGCCCCTACTCAGTTTTGAGTGGCAGAGTGTGCAAACCGCGCTCAGTTTGTCATCCGCACAAACATTAAAAAATCTCCACACCACAGAAGTACGAGGCCTCGATGGGGGAGCTTCGCGCGACTGCCCGCTGCCGGGAACAGCTTCGGCCCTGCTGGCTGTGGCCTCACTTCTCTGTCTGGACTGTCCTCTGCCTGTGGACATCCTCTGCCTGTGGACATCCCTCTGCCTGTGGACATCCCTCTGCCTGTGGACATCCCTCTGCCTCTTGCTGCCTTTTTCGGTGCTGCGCAGACCACCACCTCTCCACTGCTTTCCCCGCTGGACATCACCCCTGGCCAAGTGGGGTCGGTCATTTCGTCATCCACCACCTCCTCTTCCACTTCCTCACTCTGCTCCTCCTCCTGCCCACTGGACATTCCAACAGCCTCCCTTGATGGCAACTGCGTCTCATCATCATCATCGCTCATGATAACAGATGCTGGTTCAGGGTCCACATCAGCAGGAGATGGCGAATACTCAAGTGGTTGGGCATCACTACAAACAAATTCCTGTGCTAGCTCCTGGGATTCTTCCGGCACATCTGAAAAAGGACCCGAAAAGAGCTCCTGGGAGGGGTCAATGGTGGGATGACTCTGTTGGCCAGGTGTGGAGGAAGGAGGTTCAGAGTGAGACTGTGTGGATGACTGGCTGGTGGACAACTGTGTGGAAGCGCTATCGACTATCCATTGCACCACCTGTTCAACCTGCTCAGGCCTCAACAGCGGTGTAACCCGCCCCCTGCTTAACTGTCCCATAAAGGCAGGGATTCTGGATGAGTGGGATCCTGGCTGACCCTCACCAGCACGCATTGTATCCCCACTGGCTTCAACAAGGCCACCAACAGCATTTCCGCACCCCCGTCCTCGTCCACGTCCGATTCCGCTAGCCCCCCTCCGCATTTTATTTTTTTTTGGTTACAATATTTTGCCTTCACAGCCGTGTACTAACAGTTTAGACGGTGTGAATGAACACTACGTATATACAATTATTTTGCAAGAGAACGCAAAGTACAGGTGCCAATGAAAAGGCTTTTTTTTTAAATATTTCTCGGTACACATCCGTGTACAAACAGATCAGACGGTGTGTATGAAAACTACGTATATACAATTATTTTGCAAGAAAACGCAAAGTACAGGTGCCAATGAAAAGGCTTTTTTTTTTTTATATTTCTAGGTACACAGCCGTGTACAAACAGATCAGACGGTGTGTATGAACACTACGTATATACAATTATTTTGCAAGAGAACGCAAAGTACAGGTGCCAATGAAAAGGCTTTTTTTTTTATATATTTCTAGGTACACAGCCGTGTACAAACAGATCAGACGGTGTGTATGAACACTACGTATATACAATTATTTTGCAAGAAAACGCAAAGTACAGGTGCCAATGAAAAGGCTTTTTTTTTTTTTATATTTCTAGGTACACAGCCGTGTACAAACAGATCAGACGGTGTGTATGAACACTACGTATATACAATTATTTTGCAAGAGAACGCAAAGTACAGGTGCCAATGAAAAGACTTTTTTTTTTAAATATTTCTAGGTACACAGCCGTGTACAAACAGATCAGACGGTGTGTATGAACACTACATATATACAATTATTTTGCAAGAGAACGCAAAGTACAGGTGCCAATGAAAAGGCTTTTTTTTTTTATATTTCTAGGTACACAGCCGTGTACAAACAGATCAGACGGTGTGTATGAACACTACGTATATACAATTATTTTGCAAGAGAACGCAAAGTACAGGTGCCAATGAAAAGGCTTTTTTCTTTTATATTTCTAGGTACACAGCCGTGTACAAACAGATCAGACGGTGTGTATGAACACTACGTATATACAATTATTTTGCAAGAGAACGCAAAGTACAGGTGCCAATGAAGAGGCTTTTTTTTTTTTTTATATTTCTAGGTACACAGCCGTGTACAAACAGATCAGACGGTGTGTATGAACACTACGTATATACAATTATTTTGCAAGAGAACGCAAAGTACAGGTGCCAATGAAAAGGCTTTTTTTTTTTTTATATTTCTAGGTACACAGCCGTGTACAAACAGATCAGACGGGTGTGTATGAACACTACGTATATACAATTATTTTGCAAGAGAACGCAAAGTACAGGTGCCAATGAAAAGGCTTTTTTTTTTTAAATATTTCTAGGTACACAGCCGTGTACAAACAGATCAGACGGTGTGTATGAACACTACGTATATACAATTATTTTGCAAGAGAACGCAAAGTACAGGTGCCAATGAAAAGGCTTTTTTTTTTTATATTTCTAGGTACACAGCCGTGTACAAACAGATCAGACGGTGTGTATGAACACTACGTATATACAATTATTTTGCAAGAGAACGCAAAGTACAGGTGCCAATGAAAAGGCTTTTTTTTTTTATATTTCTAGGTACACAGCCGTGTACAAACAGATCAGACGGTGTGTATGAACACTACGTATATACAATTATTTTGCAAGAGAACGCAAAGTACAGGTGCCAATGAAAAGGCTTTTTTTTTTTATATTTCTAGGTACACAGCCGTGTACAAACAGATCAGACGGTGTGTATGAACACTACGTATATACAATTATTTTGCAAGAGAACGCAAAGTACAGGTGCCAATGAAAAGGCTTTTTTTTTTTTTATATTTCTAGGTACACAGCCGTGTACAAACAGATCAGACGGTGTGTATGAACACTACGTATATACAATTATTTTGCAAGAGAACGCAAAGTACAGGTGCCAATGAAAAGGCTTTTTTTTTTTTATATTTCTAGGTACACAGCCGTGTACAAACAGATCAGACGGTGTGTATGAACACTACGTATATACAATTATTTTGCAAGAGAACGCAAAGTACAGGTGCCAATGAAAAGGCTTTTTTTTTTTATATTTCTAGGTACACAGCCGTGTACAAACAGATCAGACGGTGTGTATGAACACTACGTATATACAATTATTTTGCAAGAGAACGCAAAGTACAGGTGCCAATGAAAAGGCTTTTTTTTTTTTATATTTCTAGGTACACAGCCGTGTACAAACAGATCAGACGGTGTGTATGAACACTACGTATATACAATTATTTTGCAACATAACGCAAAGTACAGGTGCCAATGAAAAGGCTTTTTTTTTTTTTTATATTTCTAGGTACACAGCCGTGTACAAACAGATCAGACGGTGTGTATGAACACTACGTATATACAATTATTTTGCAAGAGAACGCAAAGTATAGGTGCCAATGAAAAGGCTTTTTTTTTTTATATTTCTAGGTACACAGCCGTGTACAAACAGATCAGACGGTGTGTATGAACACTACGTATATACAATTATTTTGCAAGAGAACGCAAAGTACAGGTGCCAATGAAAAGGCTTTTTTTTTTTATATTTCTAGGTACACAGCCGTGTACAAACAGATCAGACGGTGTGTATGAACACTACGTATATACAATTATTTTGCAAGAGAACGCAAAGTACAGGTGCCAATGAAAAGGCTTTTTTTTTTTATATTTCTAGGTACACAGCCGTGTACAAACAGATCAGACGGTGTGTATGAACACTACGTATATACAATTATTTTGCAAGAGAACACAAAGTACAGGTGCCAATGAAAAGGCTTTTTTTTTTAATATTTCTAGGTACACAGCCGTGTACAAACAGATCAGACGGTGTGTATGAACACTACGTATATACAATTATTTTGCAAGAGAACGCAAAGTACAGGTGCCAATGAAAAGGCTTTTTTTTTTTATATTTCTAGGTACACAGCCGTGTACAAACAGATCAGACGGTGTGTATGAACACTACGTATATACAATTATTTTGCAACATAACGCAAAGTACAGGTGCCAATGAAAAGGCTTTTTTTTTTTTATATTTCTAGGTACACAGCCGTGTACAAACAGATCAGACGGTGTGTATGAACACTACGTATATACAATTATTTTGCAAGAGAACGCAAAGTACAGGTGCCAATGAAAAGGCTTTTTTTTTTTTATATTTCTAGGTACACAGCCGTGTACAAACAGATCAGACGGTGTGTATGAACACTACGTATATACAATTATTTTGCAAGAGAACGCAAAGTACAGGTGCCAATGAAAAGGCTTTTTTTTTTTATATTTCTAGGTACACAGCCGTGTACAAACAGATCAGACGGTGTGTATGAACACTACGTATATACAATTATTTTGCAAGAGAACGCAAAGTACAGGTGCCAATGAAAAGGCTTTTTTTTTTTTATATTTCTAGGTACACAGCCGTGTACAAACAGATCAGACGGTGTGTATGAACACTACGTATATACAATTATTTTGCAAGAGAACGCAAAGTACAGGTGCCAATGAAAAGGCTTTTTTTTTTTATATTTCTAGGTACACAGCCGTGTACAAACAGATCAGACGGTGTGTATGAACACTACGTATATACAATTATTTTGCAAGAGAACGCAAAGTACAGGTGCCAATAAAAGGCTTTTTTTTTTTATATTTCTAGGTACACAGCCGTGTACAAACAGATCAGACGGTGTGTATGAACACTACGTATATACAATTATTTTGCAAGAGAACGCAAAGTACAGGTGCCAATGAAAAGGCTTTTTTTTTTTATATTTCTAGGTACACAGCCGTGTACAAACAGATCAGACGGTGTGTATGAACACTACGTATATACAATTATTTTGCAAGAGAACGCAAAGTACAGGTGCCAATGAAAAGGCTTTTTTTTTTTATATTTCTAGGTACACAGCCGTGTACAAACAGATCAGACGGTGTGTATGAACACTACGTATATACAATTATTTTGCAAGAGAACACAAAGTACAGGTGCCAATGAAAAGGCTTTTTTTTTTTAATATTTCTAGGTACACAGCCGTGTACAAACAGATCAGACGGTGTGTATGAACACTACGTATATACAATTATTTTGCAAGAGAACGCAAAGTACAGGTGCCAATGAAAAGGCTTTTTTTTTTTTATATTTCTAGGTACACAGCCGTGTACAAACAGATCAGACGGTGTGTATGAACACTACGTATATACAATTATTTTGCAACATAACGCAAAGTACAGGTGCCAATGAAAAGGCTTTTTTTTTTTATATTTCTAGGTACACAGCCGTGTACAAACAGATCAGACGGTGTGTATGAACACTACGTATATACAATTATTTTGCAAGAGAACGCAAAGTACAGGTGCCAATGAAAAGGCTTTTTTTTTTTATATTTCTAGGTACACAGCCGTGTACAAACAGATCAGACGGTGTGTATGAACACTACGTATATACAATTATTTTGCAAGAGAACGCAAAGTACAGGTGCCAATGAAAAGGCTTTTTTTTTTTTATATTTCTAGGTACACAGCCGTGTACAAACAGATCAGACGGTGTGTATGAACACTACGTATATACAATTATTTTGCAAGAGAACGCAAAGTACAGGTGCCAATGAAAAGGCTTTTTTTTTTTTATATTTCTAGGTACACAGCCGTGTACAAACAGATCAGACGGTGTGTATGAACACTACGTATATACAATTATTTTGCAAGAGAACGCAAAGTACAGGTGCCAATGAAAAGGCTTTTTTTTTTTTATATTTCTAGGTACACAGCCGTGTACAAACAGATCAGACGGTGTGTATGAACACTACGTATATACAATTATTTTGCAAGAGAACGCAAAGTACAGGTGCCAATAAAAAGGCTTTTTTTTTTTATATTTCTAGGTACACAGCCGTGTACAAACAGATCAGACGGTGTGTATGAACACTACGTATATACAATTATTTTGCAAGAGAACGCAAAGTACAGGTGCCAATGAAAAGGCTTTTTTTTTTATATTTCTAGGTACACAGCCGTGTACAAACAGATCAGACGGTGTGTATGAACACTACGTATATACAATTATTTTGCAATAGAACGCAAAGTACAGGTGCCAATGAAAGGGCTTTTTTTTTTATATTTCTAGGTACACAGCCGTGTACTAACAGATCAGACGGTGTGTATGAACACTACGTATATACAATTATTTTGCAAGAGAACGCAAAGTACAGGTGCCAATGAAAAGGCTTTTTTTTTTCTATATTTCTAGGTACACAGCCGTGTACTAACAGATCAGACGGTGTGTATGAACACTACGTATATACAATTATTTTGTAAGAGAACGCAAAGTACAGGTGCCAATGAAAAGGCTTTTTTTTTATATTTCTAGGTACACAGCCGTGTACAAACAGATCAGACGGTGTGTATGAACACTACGTATATACAATTATTTTGCAAGAGAACGCAAAGTACAGGTGCCAATGAAAAGGCTTTTTTTTTTATATTTCTAGGTACACAGCCGTGTACAAACAGATCAGACGGTGTGTATGAACACTACGTATATACAATTATTTTGCAAGAGAACGCAAAGTACAGGTGCCAAAGAAAAGGCTTTTTTTTTTATATATTTCTAGGTACACAGCCGTGTACTAACAGGTCAGACGGTGGGTATTTACACCTGGTATACAAAAAGGGTATTGCAGGCACACAGAACCCAGAACACTAGAGCCAAATAAACTATATTTAAAAAAAAAATAAAATTCACAGCCGTATACTGCCAGATCAGATGGTGCATATACACACTAGGTATATAACAGGGTTTTGCAGCCAAAAAGAACGCAGAACAGTAGTGCCAAATATAGTTTTGTATGTAGCAGAGCACCTAATACACCACTAATGCCTCTCTCTGTCCCTACTCCAGCAGCTATCCCTGAATACAGCAACCGTTCTCTGCAGACTGTATATTGTAGTAAAGCTATCACTGTACTGCACTATAGTAGCCCTGATAAGGGCTTTTAATCACGCTCCTGCCTGTCCAACAGCTAAAACCTATCTGTCCCTTCTCCAGCCTCTGTCCCTGACTAAGTTCACGCAGCATATGCGAACGAGCAGGAAGAGCTGAGTTTTTAATATTCGAGGTCACATGGTTTTTCCAGCCAATCCATGTAGACGCTGTTTTCGCGCTGCCAGCGTGCTCCGCGGGCCTGTCATACCCCCCCTGCATGTTGATTGGTGGAAAAAGAGCGCCAGGGAAGGTGGGAGGGGAAACGAATTCTAAGTGCGCCATCGCCGTTATACTCGATTGAAATCGAGTATGCCGAATAGCGTAGTATTCGATCGAACACTACTCGCTTATCTCTACTAATTACATACACTCTTATAACTATCCATTGATCAAAGGACACAATCAACAAATGTCAACAATCACACTTCTTAACCCTTTCAGTACGGAGCCACTTTTCACCTTAAATCCCAGGCCGATTTTTGCAAATCTGACATTTGTCACTTTATGTGGTAATAACTTTAGAACGCTTTTACTTATCCAGGCTATTCTAAGATTGTTTTCTCGTGACACATTGTACTTCATGACAGTCATAAATTTGAGTCAATATATTTCACCTTTATTTATGAAAAAATCCAAAAATTACCCAAAATTTTGAAAAAATTTCAATTTTCAAAATTTCAATTTCTTTGCTTTTAAAACAGAAAGTGATACCTCATCAAAAATGTATTACTTAACATTCCCCATATGTCTACTTTATGTCGGCATCATTTTGTAAATGTAATTTTATTTTTTTAGGAAGTTAGAGGGCTTAGAAGTTGAAAATTTAAAAAATTGCTTTTAAACAAAATTTCCCAAACCATTTTTTTTTAGCACCAATTAAGTTATAAAGTGATTTTGTAAGGCTTACCTAATGGAAACCACTAATAAATGACCCCATTTTAGAAACTACACCCCTCAAATTATAAAAAAACTGATGTTACAAACTTTGTTAACCCTTGAGGTGTTCCACAAGAATTAAAGGAAAATGGAGGTGAAATTTAAAAATTTTAATTTTTTGGTAGATTATTCACGTTAATAATTTATTTCTTGCAACACAGCAAGGGTTAACAGCAAACTAAACCTCAATATACATTACTCTGATTCTGCAGTTTACAGAAATACCCCATATGTGGTGGTAAACGTCTCTATGAGTTTGTGGCAGTGGTCAGAAGGAATTGAGCGCCATACAGATTTTGGAGGCAGATTTTGCTAGAATTGTTTTTAGGCACCATTTTGTAATTGAGAGACCCTGATGTACCCCTACAGTGGAAACCCTCAAAAAGTGACCCCATTTTGGAAACTTCACCCTTCAAAGAATATATTAAGGGGGTTATTGACCACTTTGACCCCCTAAGCGTTTTACGGAATTTGGAAACACTTGGCTGTGAAAATGAAAAGTTTTATTTCTTCCAATAAAATGTTGCTTTAGTGCCAAATTTTTCATTTTCACAAGGGGTAACAGGAGAAAAGCACCCCATAAACTGCTGTGGGGTTACATGGCAGGACTCAAAACAGAAGGAGCGCCATATGAATTTTGCAGCACAGATTTTGATGGATTGGTTTGCGAGAGCCATTGATTTTTATTTTTTTGAGTTACTGTCTTATCTGGAGGCTCATTTTTACGAGATGAGGTGACGTTTTCATTGGTACCATTTTGGGGTACATAAGACTTTTTGATCGACTGCTATTACACTTTATGTGAGGCAAGAGGGAAAAAAATTGCTGTTTTGGCATAGTAATTTTTTTTAAAGAATTCACCTGGGAGGCCATCTCATGTAATATTTTTATAGAGCAGGTTGTTACGGACATGGTGATACCCAATATGTCTAACATTTTTATTTTTGTTAAGCTTTACACATTAGATGCATTTTTGAACAGAATAAAATCTTTTTTTTGTGTTGCCATTTTCTGAGAGACATATTTTTTTTATTTTTTGGGCGATTGTCTTAGGTAGGGTCTCATTTTTTGCGGGACGAGATGACAGTTTGATTGGTACCATTTTGGGATTAATACATCTTTTTGATTGCTTGGTATTACACTTTTTGTGAGGCAAGGTGATCAGAAAATGGCTTTTTTTGCACTGTTTTTATTTATTTTTTACGGCGTTTACCTAGCGGGGTGGGTCATGTGATATTTTTATAGAGCCAGTCAATACAGACGCGGCAATACCTAATATGCCTACTTTTCTTTTTTTCCCTATTTTTTACAATTTTTTTAACTTTATTTTGGGAAAATGAGGTTTTTTTTTTTTTTTTTTACTTGAAACTTTTTTTTGTTAAATTTTATTTTTTCAACTTCTTTTTTTACTTTATTTTTTGTCCCAGTCTGGGACTTCAACTTTTGGGGGTCTGATCCCCTGCACAATGCATTACAATACTTCTGTATTGTAATGCATTGGCTGTAAGTGTATTACACAGTGTAATACACTTACAGCCTGCTGCCTGTGAGATCCATGGGGCTGGATCTCACAGGCTTCTGTAGAAGGCAGCCCGATGCCTAAGGAAGGCATTGGGCTGCCCTCCCTGCCATCGGGTCCCCATCACAGCAGAGTAGGGACCCGATGGGCTCTCCCTCCCACCACAGACATCGCACATGCCGCGCACTGACCGCGGCAGTGTGAGGGTTAATGCATTGGCATCGGTGCTTTCACCGATGCTGGTGCATACAACAGGGGTCCGGCTATCGGCCACTGCCAGACCCCTGCAGCTGATCGGGAGAGTGCAGCTCCTGAGCCCACCCGATCAGAGCGGGCGCTGGGATTTGTGTCCCGGCTTTCAGTGCCGTACATGTACATCGCTGGGAGTGTAAGGGTTAAAGGGGCTGGCCAATTTTATTGTTATTAGCACATCCGTTCTCTTGAGAAGCACTGTTACCTTGTTTAGTTTTCTTCATGACTTTATGGTTCTTTGGTTATATGCATGGCTGCTAATAGAAGGACAAGTGACCCGAAACTTCCAACAGCAGCCTCCATTTAAAACGCTGTCTACAGCAAGGGAAAGATATCTGCAAATAAATCTGCAGACCGTGGCACTAGATCGTCATCAAATCTTAAGTGACGGCCTGATAAACAACCAAGAAACTGTTTTAACACGACGTTCACTGTCTCACTTATGCCTGTGCTGTTTTTCCCACACTTCTGGTTTTGCCTGTCCTATGATCACACATCAGTCCGTCACCTCTAATGATCTCTTCTCCAAGGATCCCATGTGAACATCAATCCACTGTCCTACAAGGAAACAAATCCAGCATTTATTAAATATCTGTTGACACAAAACATCCATGTCAAATATTGTAGCTTCTCAGCGACATGACTTTCATTATATTTCTCAAACATTAAGAAATCAGTTCCTAGGAGTTAAAGGATACTTACAGAGAGAAAGCATGATGAAAGCAATATATTATTCATCAGTTACTATATTGCAATCAATCAGCATCCTAAGCAACTTCAAATATCACCTTTAGGTCTTTTCTGTCTTTCCATGTCTATTTTATTGGATAAAATTGTACAGTTTCAAAGTACACATAGCAATTCCCTGATGTTTGTTCTGATAGTGGATCAGCACATTCTGGAAGACACTAGGATCAATGATCTAATTGTGTAATGTATTTTTCTTGGTAAGCATTGCAAGCAAATTAGAATCATTTGGACAAACCACTAAAGAATAATTTTATATAAAATGGTGATACGCTGATTTTTGAAGTATATAAACCTTAAATAAGGCAGGACTGTAGGATATCAGCAATACAGACCTGCAGAGACTTTATGTGCCACCACCAACATCTTTGCTATGTGGATAAAGCCATAGCCAGTTACTGCCTTGGGATGCAGAATCAGACCTACTTTTTGATCCAAATATTATTCATGGATGATATGACTAAATGCAATTTGCTTTATAGCAATCAATGGCTTGATGTACATAAAGACTGCCTTATGACATATTTCTATCTTCACTAATAGACAAGTAATGTGAGCAGCACTGCCATATCTTGTGCTTGTCGTGTGCTGCCGGCTGAGGACTTGATCCAAAATCTCAAAAACTAAAAGAAAAAAATTCCACAGCACTCCCAAATCATGTGTCATAAGTTGTGTTCTTTAATCACCAAAAACGCGACGTTTTTACTCCTCTTTCTGGGACTGCTTGAGAAAAGTCCCAGAAAGAGGACAAACATTTTTGGTGATTAAAGTACACAACTTCTGTCACACGATTTGGGAGTGCCGTGGAATTTTTTTCTTTTCTTTTTTTTTCTTTTATATTCACTGATATATATGTTTGTGCCCATATATGTTGACATGTATATAACATATCTATAATAATACATACATATTGTGATATTGTTTTCTCAACAGCTTGTGTCCAGGCAATGAAAATGCATTAAAAATAGTGTAGATGCATTTGGGAGTAGTAGAATGGTTAGCTCCTTAGTAGAGCCATAAAGAAGTAAACAGTAGGCTTGTATGAAGATCTATTGGGCCCCACAGTGCCATTGTCTTCAAAAGGAATTTAAAATAAATTGCTGAGGGCCAGTACATAATTTAAAGACTCACTGCAATTTTATGACTTGCTAATGTTCCTAATTACATGCCCGTGAAAGGCTTAATTAATTGGGGGATGTAGCAAAAAGTGGAGCCTATGTTTGTTATCACGGTTCCACTGCATTGATTTTAATGCCTACTGAGAATTTAGGACCTCTTTATTTGCACAAAGAAAATGCAAGTGTTTTGAAAAAAATGCACATAACGATCAACCCCTTGCTGCTATCTAATATACTTTTCTCTACTTAACCAAAGTGCTTGTAATCATATTTTGTAAATGTTGGTGCTGTTAATTGCATTGTGAGAGAAAATAGGTTCTGCTTGGCTGGTTGTGGAGAATTTGAATTTTTTTTACTTTTTTTTTTTTTTCCCATTCCAAGTGCTCTTAGAAGTAATCATGTAATCAAGTAAAACTGAGTTTCTAGAAAAGTTTGTTTTTTTTTCCCTTAGATTAAACTTCTACAGTTGAGGAGCCCTGCATTTTGTTTACAAGTAATGATCCACTTTCCTCATCTTTGTGTTTACCCACTTTATATTAAAAAATGAAACATATTTTATATAGAAATCCATACCATAACTCAGAGCAAGTCGATTATGTAAAGGCATTTGTTATAACAGTAAATCATTTTGTTTAATCTGAAAAATTAAGTAATTTGGAACATGTAACTAATGTCAGTTATATAGCTTAGTAACAAATAGAGGTGAGCGAATCATGCAAAATTTTATTAGCCGAACATTCGCCGAACTTTTCCTAAGATTCGTATAATCGATGAATAGATTCGTTGAATTTGCGCACAAAATATATGTAATTATATGGCTTTTAGCGAACATTCTCACACTAATAACGAACGTTCAGGTAAAAAGGTACGCAACCTCTTTCAACACGTACGCATAAGCGTACAAATTGCGTACGAAAATGAAGGGCTTTGCTGGAGAGGAATGGTGGAGCAGGAGGAATGCTCTGAGTCTGACCCCTGGCTTCATATAGATACTGTATCAGCAGATGACAGCAGACCATCCGGCTGAGACTGGGATGAGCGTGCCATCCATTCCACTACCTCATCCACTTTCTCCTCCACTACAATTTTGCGCCTTGGTGGAACAACGGCCAAGTATTGCGAATACTACTAGTATATGCTCCGGCTACAGGTCCTTTGGCACTTCTGCCCTGTGCCACCTTCTCCTTTTTTTTAGAGCTCGAGGTCTGGCTGGAACTGCACCCTTTTGCTTATCCATTCCAGACATTTTTCAATTCACTCTGTGGCCCTGCAGCTGGTCTTTGTCCCTGTATCTCCCTGTCTCTCTCTCCCTGCCTGATTAATTACTAGCCCTGAACTGGTCCTGCACTTGCCCTGCAGTATCCCTGATATGTGTAATATGGATTCCCAGAGCAATTACACCCCAATTTTCACAAAACAGGTCTCAGAGTCTCAGAACTTCACACTTCTGCTCGTCTCAGCAGTCGCAGCAGAAGTGATGCGTCACTGGCTTACCGAGCCTGAGCCAATCAGAGCAAGCCCTGCCCACTAGGTCAGGTGACCGCTTTCTTCCCGAGCTTTTGCGCACGATAAACGAACTAACAGTAAAATTTCGCTAATGAATTGAATTCGTACGCACCAGCGTATATAGTAACTTATACGTAGCAATAGCGTATAATTTATAGGACAACTAGCGAATGCATACAAAGCTGAAGCGAATCACCTAATATTCGGATTCGCTTTGCATCTAAAAATTTCCAAGATTCGATACGAATCAACGAATAGATTCGCTCATCTCTAGTAACAAATATTTTTATTAATAAAAAAATTTAACTGTTGGAGAGAGAAGTAAACTTTTAAAATTGTACATTGTCAAATTCTAAAATTACATTTATAAAAATTTCAATCTCATCTTCCTTAGCCCTCCTATTATGTATTTAAAAACATGCCAAGTATACAATAGGGGTTTTATATTACATTTCAGAAACTAAACTAAAGGCAATAATCATACATTAAATATTACAAGATTAAATGTGTAATCACATCACTGTTTTATTTCTACTATTCCTGTACCTTAAAGGAAATCTGTCACCAGGATAATCGCTATTGAAGTAAAGCCATGGTACCTTATTTCCAGATGTGCCTTTGTTTCAGCAATAAATGTTTTCTATCTTCTGAAAATCCAGTTTATTTGGTATGCAAATGAGCCAGTAAGGTGCCCTTGCAGGAAGGAGCCCACCCACCCCTCCTACATCACATTGAAGCCATAACTCTGCCCCCTTTTCCATGCTCCCAGCATGAGGGCGGGCTTGGGCACTAGCAGGAGGCGTGCCTGGGCTCCTTCCTGCAAGAATCATGCCCCTCTGGGCACCTTATTGGCTCATTTACATACCAAATAAACTGGATTTTCAGAAGATAGAAAACATCTATTGCTGAAACAAAGGCACATTTGGAAATAAGGTATTAAGTGCTATTAGGCCATGGCTTTACTTCAATAGCGATTATCCTGGTGACAGATTTCCTTTAAGGTACAGGAATAGCAGAAATAAAACAGTGATGTGATTAAAAGGGGTTGTCTCATGAAAAATATGTTTTCAAACCAGCACCTTGATCTGAATACTTTTCTAATTGCATGGAATTAAAATGTGTATATAGCTACTGAGTTATTCAATAAAATGTATCTGTATAGTGGAACCTGCTCTTTGTTCTTTTTTTTAAATTTCTTTATATGGCTCATTGAGAAGGCGGCACATGCTCAGTTTCATCCTCCAGCTGCCTCCTGAGCTATGATAGGGAGAGCAATGAATGAGAATATCTCTAGATCCATGTGAGGTACAAGACTGGTACTAGCTTTGTTAGAAAGAGATTGTCATGTACTATATGAACATTAATCATGGGATAACCCCTTTAAATCTCGACAAACCATCCCACAACATTCCTTATTGACAGTCAATGACACACCTTTAAGGTGCCGTCTCAAACAGCACTATCTAGAGGAAAGTGGGGGACAACCATCTGAAATAATATATTGACAGTTCAGTATGCTATGTCCTAGTGAAACACTTGCCTCACTGATGACTGGAGCGGCACGTCCTGGCTGACAGCTGCCAACCTGCACTATATGCCCAGTGCCACCACTCTTGTCCAGTACTTGTCCAGCTCAGTACTGCTATGCGCTCACTGTGTCAGTTACTACCTCAAGCTCAGGACATGCTGCACAGCACACTGCTCTATTGAGGAATGGAGCAGCACTACTGAGCTCACTCTCCTCTGCCTCTCACTCTCAGGCACTGGGTGGGTGGCAGCATGAGGAACCCCATGTCACTTCAGTGTCAGGACCAAGAGGAGGGGAAAGGGAAGCTACAGACACTGAGACCAAGCAATTCTGTCTGTGCCGCCATCCTATTTCATCTGCATGAAGAAAAGTAAGTGGAAATACCTTTATAAATGTTTGAATATATTTGTCTGTATGTGTGTAAATATGTATATATGTACGTGTGTATATATACACACACACACACATATAAAATGCTGTGTATATAATATGCTGTTACATAGTGCAGTATATTATTATTATTTATTTGAAAGCACCATTAATTCCATGGCGCTGTACATACAGATGGAGTTACACAAATATAAAAATACAATAAACAAGAAACTATTAACAGACTGGTACAGAGGGGTAGAGGACCCTGCCCAAAAGAACTTACAATCTACAGGGGAAGGGGAGAACACGGTAGGTGAGGGTATAGGTTGCTCATGTGGCTGTATGGTGGCACAATGCTATCGAAGGTGGTAGGCTTTCCTGAAGAGTTGAGTTTTCAGGTTACTTTTGAAGGATTGGATGTTTGGGGCAGAATCTGATATTTTTTCATCAATTTGTTTTTATTGTTTTCAAGAATATGCAGATGACAACAGTAACAAAATTGGCATAAAGGAATGCAACATGGGTTACATATAAGAAAATATCAGTGATACATAAGGCGTAAGGCTTAAAAACGTATCAAATGACATCACAGTAAGAAGTGATTCCAGTACTCCCGCTCTGAGCCGGGTCAGGTCAATGCTATGGCCTGGCCAGAATTTCTTCAAGAGCTCCACAACTCAGTAAATCTGGTGAGTCTATATTGCGCTGTTGCTAATGACTTTTCAAAGATGTAAGTTTTGTTCATTTTAGCGATAATTTCTGACATTAGAGGGATCTTAGGGCTTTTCCAATTTTGGGTGATAGCCAATTTGGTAGAGAGAAATAGATGTGCTACTACCACCCTGCTACTCCAAGGTAATGCGTCTAAATTTATGAACAACAATAGATTGAAATAAATTTATGAACAACCATAGATGGGGAAGGGGTCAGTCGGATGTTAGTGATTTTAGACACTAAGGAGAAGACTTCCTCCCAGATGTTATGTAGGAAGGGACAGCCCCATATGATATGGAAAAGGGAGCCTCTTTGTCCACAGCCTCTCCAACACAAATGGGAAACTCCGGGAAAAATATGGCTCAGACGAACTGGAGTATAGTACCATCTTAGAATGGTTTTCATTAAGGATTCATAGTGAAGGACACACCTCAAATGGGCATGTATAAATTTGTGAGATGTCTTCCATTGTTCTGGTGAGAAAGAGGTGCCAATGTCTTTATCCCAGGACAGGTGAGGTGAAGTTTTAGTAAAGGTGTCCCTCCCCCTCAATTTGACATATACAGGTCTTAATTTAGTGCTGATCGAGGGAGAAAGAGACCAAATCTTGAAGATATCAGTATTTGCCGATAGGTGAAGAGGGTTTATGATACTTGTCGTATTTGAAGGTATTTGAATAAGTCTGTATTGGGTATTCGGAAGTTTTTGTGTAAACATTCAAAGGGAATCAAAGCATCATTGTCGGATAGGTGTGATATAGTATGAATGCCCTTTCTTGCCCAGGAGTTTACATTTAGGTTGGGGATTAAGAGATTTAAAGTTGTAAGAGGGGCTTGGGAGAGCAGAGATTTGGAGGATTTAGGACTATGGTTATGAAATTGTGTCCAATGGGTGAGAGCCGAAGACACCAAATATGGTAAAGGGGGTCGGGTAAATTGGGGATGTAAGGAGGCAAGTAAGAGGGATTTTAGGCTGTGAGAAGGGACCAGAGAGGATTCAATATGGACCCAGTGCTTAGCTGAGTTCTCCAACCACCAATCTCGCAGTTGCACTATTTGTGAAGCCAGGAAATAGTCATATACATTAGGGAGGACTAGACCTCCGCAGGACTTCGTCCTCTGGAGGATTGTAGCTGCCACTCGAGGTCTACATTTGTTCCAAAGAAAAGAGTTGATATGTTTGGTGCACGTATCAAAAAATATTTTAGGGGGGGAGATCGGGAGTGTCTTAAATAAATACAGGAGTTTTGGCAATGTGAGCATTTGGAAAGCCGCAATGCGGCCTACCCAAGATATTTCATTTTTTGATATATTAGAGAGTTCCTTCTCCACAGAGTGAAGGAAAGGGATATAATTTGCTTTATATAAATGGGACACTTCTTTTGTTAGTTGAATCCCCAGGTAGGAAACCTGAGATGTCTGCCAGTCCAATGGGAATGACGAAATAAGAGAGGCTATCTGAGAAGGTAGGATATTGAGAGGCAATGCCTGAGACTTAGCAGCATTGAGTTTGTAAAGAGACACTTCCCCAAAAGACGAGATTATGTCCATAGCAGCTTGTAACGAGTCGGGAGGATCAGTTAATGTTAGAATTATGTCATCGGCGTACAGGCCTATTTTATGACACCTATCTCCAATTTGGACTCCCTTAATCCTCTCGTTATCTCTTATTGCTTGGGCTAGAGGCTCAATTAATAAAACAAATATTAAAGGGGACAGGGGGCAGCCCTGACGAGTGCCGTTGGTGATGTCAAAAGGAGAAGATAATGCACCGTTTACCCATACTCTAGCGGAAGGGCAGGTATATAAGGCTGTTATAGCAGAAAGGATCTCACCTTGGAATCCCATTTTTGACAGGACGGAAAAAGCAAAGGACCATTGGATGCGGTCAAATGCTTTTTCAGCGTCGAGTGTTACAAAAACCGCAGGAGACTTTGTTTTGTTTAAATAGTCAAGAATATTCAATGCTCTACGAGTATTCTCTTGAATATGGCGACCCTGTACAAACCCAACTTGGTCTGCATGGGCAAGAGTGGGAAGGAGAGGTGCTAAACGGTTTGCCAGGGCTTTGGCATATATTTTTATGTCTGTGTTGAGAAGAGAGATTGGGCGGTACTTTTTAGGGTCATCTGAGGGAGTGTCAGATTTAGGGATCGTCATGATTGTGGCTTCCAACATCTCCTTGGGGATGCTGCCAGTACTCATTGACTGTTGAAATGTGTCTAATAAGTATGGGGATAGAATGGAGTAGAAGGATTTGTAATAGACATTGGATAGACCATCTGGGCCAGGCGCTTTATTCTTAGGGAGCTGTTTAACGGTGTTCTGAATTTCTTCAGCAGTGAAAGGCCGGTTCAATGACAGCAGTTGGGCTTCAGTTATTGAAGGAAGGTGAAGGGAATCTAGGAATGTATCAGTTATATCTGAAAGAGGAGGAGGGTGCGGTGAAGGATTTAAATTATAGAGGGATTCATAAAAGGTTTTAAAAGTGTTAGCAATGTCTTGTGGGTCCATTACTTTAGCACCTGTAGTCTGAGATGTGAGATATGGGATTTTAGATTTCAATGCCAGTGCCTTCAATCTATGTGCCAGCAACCGCCCTGCTTTATTATCCTGTGAATAGTACAAAGAGTTGAGAGACTTCAAATGTTTCTCATGTTTGTATAACAAAGTATCCTTAAGTTGGAGTCTGAGTGACTGTAGATGTTCAACATTGTGTTGTTGGGGGTTGGCTTTATTGGCAGATTCCAATTGTCTGGTTTGGTGGAGCAATTGGGATACTCTTTCTTCCCTCTCTTTTTTCGCTCTGTGGCCTACTTTTATAAATATACCCCTGATAAATGCCTTGTGGGCATTCCAGAGTGAAAAGCAATTGGTAACAGAGCCAACATTGGTTTGAAAATACTCTGAGAGAGCAGTCTGTATCTCCATTTTATACTTGGGGTGTTCAAGCAAGAAAGTATTATTTCGCCAGGGGGTATAGGGCGGAGCTGTGTGGTTATTTTGAATACTTAAAGGGGTTGTCCGAGTTATGAAAAAAAATATATAGCACTGTAAATCTGATGGGCAGCAATATATAACTAAGTTAAGCAAGTTTTAGGCAAAAAAAAATCCATATTTCCTAATTTCCCTGGTTCTCTTCTGGTCTTTGTTTACATGCAATAACAACAATCTCAGCCCCTCCCCCTTCTCCCCCCCTCTCTGCAAAGGGAATGAATACAAGTGCTGAGTGACATGTCTGCCTGCTGGAATACTCAGCAGCATGTTGTATGTGTAGGACTACAAGTCCCAGCTGTACAATGACACTGCTGATACACACAGGAAATTCTCCCTACCTGTTCTTGTACAATACAATTCCTCTATAGCTCCTTGCCCAGCATTTGTCTCCTCTCACTGCTGCAGCTACTATTTGTTGTAAAGCCTTGAGCCCTCAGTGTGTTCTGGCTGAAGGGGTTAATGTTTTATCTGAAGGAATCCAGGGAGAGCAGATAGCAGGAGCACGGCAAAGAAAGGGGGCGTGGCCAGTGATGTCTCGTGTACAGACTGTTATCTGAACTCTGAGGCTTGTGAACGAAACATCACAGACCAGGGAGATAAGGTGACAGCACAGGTCATGTGACCCTCAGTCACCTCTGAGAAACCAGCAGCTTTGGAAACACAAAGTATATGGGAAAGTTGTTATACCTGACAAGTTAGAAACATATAAAGAACAAAAAAATAACTCGGACAACCCCTTTAATGTTATAGGAGCGTGATCTGACCATGTGATCAGTTCGATGGTAGAGTGTACAGCGCTTCGTAGAGTATGTCTGTCAATTAGAAAAAGGTCAATCCTGGAGTAGGAATTGTGGACAGGAGAAAAGAACGAGTAGTCTCTCTCTCTGTCATGATGAATCCTCCAAACGTATAAATCTTGGCTACATAGTAAGGAACGGAATGCGGAGGTATTCTCCCTGGATGTTGAAGAGGAGTCTATAGAGGAGTCTACCACCATGTTGAAATCTCCGCCCCACACCACCCGGCCTTTCTTAAGTGTATTTACCCTTCTGACCAGTTTTTTCAGAAACGAAACCTGGTGTTTGTTAGGAGCATAGACAAACACTAGTGTGTAATAAACATTGTTTAGGAGAGCAACGAATATAATGTATCGCCCACCGGGGTCTGCTACCACCTCCGCAAGATGGAAGGCCACTGAATCCTTTATTGCAACTAGGACTCCTCTTTGCTTTTTCATATAGTTGGACTGAAAGATGTGTGGAAATCTAGGGTGTTTCAATCTGTGAGCATCATCGGCTATGACTTGAGTCTCCGTAGCGCAAAATACATCACAGTTCAGGGATTTTGCCTCCCTCCATAGCATAGAGCGTTTAAAGGGGCTATTAAGTCCCTTGGTATTGAGAGATGCAAATTTAAGAGCCATGAGGAAAATAATTTATAGCTATTTCGAATGAGAACATGTTATAATAGGAAGGAGGCATACCTGAGGCGTGTTCCAGTATATGGAGGCAAGCTTCGCAGACCCCGGTGACGTAGTCGGTACGGGTGGTTAAAGGTGACCAGAAAAATGAGCCATCAAAAGAGAAAGGGGAACAACAAAACCATATTAGAAAGCAAAGGAAGAACATAAATATTAAACAGGCCAGTATAAACAACTGGCTATCAATAATGGGCATTCTTCATGGCACAAGGCCGGGAGGAGGCCACTCAGCGCCATAATGTGATCAGGCTATGTAGGCAGAACCTGAGAGTCAATGAGTAGGACGTCTTTTCTGTGTCACCACTTGCCACTCAGGTCGGGACGCAGGTGGGAAGGTGACATGGAGTCCAGGGCGGATTCCTCCATGATGATGTTCCAAGTGTCCAGGAGCTTTTTTCCCTCTTCCATTGAGCAGATGGCGTGCAGAGTGCCTTGGTGCTGTATGCGCACCTTCGTTGGGAAGCCCCATCTGTATGGAATATTGTGGTGTCTCAATGTAGTAGTAAACAGGCTAAAGGAACGTCTTTGCTGTAAAGTATAAGCAGAGAGGTCAGCGAACATCTTGATTTGATCGAAGGGTGAGGGCAGGGTGCCCATCTTCCTTGCTCCTGCCATTAAAGCCTCTTTCACATGGAAAAAGTGAATCCTGGCAAGAACGTCTCTAGGCGCTGTGTCAGGAAGGTGTTTCGGCGAGCCACCCTATGGGCCCTGTCAATGATCAGATCTTGTATTGAGAGTTCTGGAACAATAGCTTTCATAAGGCCTTGTATATATGAGCAAAGCTCCTTAGGGGGAATTTCCTCTGACAGTCTGCGGAATTTAATATTATTCCTGCAGGATCTATCTTCTAAGTCCACAACTTTGGCTTTGAGACGGTCTATTTCCTCTATCAGCTTATTATGGGCGTCCACAAGTTGATTGTGTGATAGTGCAAAATCGCCTATCTTGGATTCTATATGGACTACTCTGGTGTCCACTGCGGCCACTGAGGCCTGGATTGGAACTATCAGGACAGAAAAGTCCTTATGCATGGACTGGCTGAGGAGTGCTAGCATGTCTTTCAGTAGGTTCCCCGATGCAGGCTGATCAGAGGTAGGAAATGCCAGCAGTGCAGGGGTAGTGTGATCGCTCACCTCAAAATCCTGAGAAGATGGCGCCTGGAGGCGAGGTCTTTGCTTCGCCGGGCTAGAGGTAGGCGATGGCACCGCTATGGAACTCTGCTGTTTCGCTCCCTGTGGGGGAGAATTACCAGCATCGGTGACTTCTTTCTGCGGGGAAGGCCGCTGCATGCATGTAGCTGATGGTTGAGACCCGTGAGAGGGATCAGCAAGTCGGCCAGTCGTGGCAGGAGAACTGGAACCCGGTGAACTGGATGTAGCTGGTGAAGCGGCGCCATCTTGTTCCTTGGGCCGCTCCAAAAAGAAGTCCAGTTTGCCCTGCTTCTTCATGTTCCGTTTCCCCCTGGTCATCATCTGGGGTAGGCAGGATCTTAAGGAAGTTGAGAAGTGGATTTTCGAAAGATGCTCACAGGTTCTTCAGGTCTTTGTCGGTGATATGGCGCTGGAGCTCTCGTCTCACGCAGCCATCCTGCTCGGCCGGCAAGCCACGCCCCCAGAATCTGATATTTTGAGGTAGAGAGTTCTAGAGTAGGGGACAGGCAGGTGAGAGATATTTTAGTCAATTGTGTGAAGAACAGATGAGAGGAGGTCCTGGGAGGATCTGAGATTATGTGTGGGGATATATTGAGAAAGCAGGTCAGAGATGGAAAAGGAGTTGTAAGTACTTTAAACTGAATTCGCTTTATAATGGGAAGCCAGTGAAGGGATTGGCAGAGTGGGGAGGCAGAGAAGAAATGAGGGCAGAGGTGGATTAGCCAGACATCGGAGTTGAAAATAGATTGGAGGGGAGCGAGAGTGCTGGATGGGAAGCCACACAGGAGGATGTTGCAGTAGTCCAGGTGGTAGATGATGAGAGCATGCACTAGTATTTTAGTTAAATTAGAGGTGAGGAGGGTGCAAATGCGATTATACACTAATTATATACATTACAAATACTATTATACACTTATATACTGCTGTGTACTGCTATATATTGCTGTATACTACTATACACTGTTTTACATACTGCTGTATAGTATTATACACTGTTATAAACTGCTATATACTGCTATGCACTGTTATGTTTAAACATATTTTATTAGTTTTTCAAATAAAAAGGTTGTACAACAAGTTCAAGTGTCATCATGGTAATAGCCATACAGTAAAGCCAGAACATGAGCAAAATCCTGATCTGCAACCTTAATCAATGCAGGATTCAGTTTAGTGCAAAGACATACACCCTTTTATAGGGCTTCTACGCCTTTTACAGTAAAGTACTATTACAGTACCATTATATCATGGTAACAAACCAACAACAAAACAAACAAACAAAAAAAATAAAAAAAAGGGGGGGGGGGATCAGAAGGGAGGAAGGGAGGGTGGGAAGGTGACCGCCTGTCCATAAAGAAGAGTAAATATAGACCTGAGGAGAGTAGCTTTTTGGTTGAAATTGACATTCGGAGTCTCAGTGTATCAAAGCCTGGAAGGAAGTCGACAGCTGGAACTCTGACCATCCCTGCCACAAGATCATATACTTATGGGAACACCCATTCATATCAGCCGAGACTTCCTCCATCCTGCAAATATGTTGCATCTCTTGAAACCATTCCAGAGTAGTTGGAACATGCACCGACCGCCAGTGTCTTGGTATCACAGTCCTCGCTGTGGCCAAGCAAAATCTCAGTAAGCTTTTCTTCTGAGAAGCTATGGACCCAGGTAAAATAGACAGAAGCGCCACCTTAGGAGAATTAGCTACCGTTTTTCCTGATATAGCATGGAAGATCTTGAATACCTGATCCCAAAAGGGCCTCACCCCATCACATCCCCGCCAGATATGTACCATAGTGCCCCTCTCTCTATTACATCTCCAGCACGTATTAGGTACTGTTGGGAATATCCTATGCAGCCTAACCGGATACCGGTACCACCGGGACAGTATTTTGTAATTCTTCTCCTGTGCCGCCCAAGCTATGGACAGCTTGTGACAAAAGATAAAGGACTTGTCCCAGTCCTTTTTATCAATAGAGAGACCCAAGTCCCCTTCCCATTCAGACATGAACCCCAGGGGCGTTGCTGTCGGTGGACCAGACATCAGACAATTATATAACAGTGAGATGGTGTGCATAGGCGGGCTCTTAAAGACAAAGAGCTTCTCCATCTCCGTAAGCTTTGTCCCAAAGAGACCTCGGCTCCCCATAGCCAGAACATAAGACTGTAGCTGTTTATATTCAAGCCAAGAAAGCCTAGTCGGAGCAAGTTGGACTGATAGATCCTTAAAGGACTTCAATGGGGCTCCTCGAAATAAAGTATAAAAGCGAGGGTCATCTTTCAGGCTCACACCCAGAAAAGTGTCCTTGTCCATAGCAGGGGCAAACATTGGATTATGGAGAACAGGTGTGAGGGGACCATTATCCCGTACTCCAACTCCCTTACACTTTAAGAAATCCCAAACTTGTAGTGCGCATTTGGTGAGAGTATTATGCCTAATCAGAGACAGTCTAGAGTCAGGGGATATCCAAGGTAAGACGCGGAGAGGAAGGGCACCAAAGGACTGTTCTATCGACACCCATTGTTTGGTTGATCCATTATATTGCCAGTCTAGCAATCTGGTGAGCACAGTCGCTATATAATATGTCCTGAAGTCCGGTAAACCCGCCCCTCCCCGCGCCTTAGGTCTACTTAATGTAGCAATGCCAATCCTCGACCGTAAACGTCCCCATACAAATCGGATGGTGGCAGTTTTGAGCTTCTGGAAAAAGTTCAAAGGGACATGAATGGGCAGAGCTTGGAATATATATAGTAATTTTGGAAGGATATCCATTTTCAGGACATTAATCCTGCCAAACCATGGTAATCCTGTCTTATCAAATGTGCGCATTTCTGCTATCACCTTATTAAGAGCCACCAAATGATTAATGCCGTACAGTTGCGTGCTATCGGCGGGAATCGCCGCCCCCAGATATCTCAGGGCCGTACACTGACTTTTAAATTGGAAGGATGACATGCACCGGGAAAACTCTACCGATGGGATAGAGACGTTCAGCATCTCAGACTTTGAGTAGTTCACCTTGAAGTTGCTAAGGTTTCCGTAGCGTTCAAACTCCTGCAATATGGAGGGAAGCGATATCCGTGGCTGAGAGACATACAACAGTAAGTCATCTACATAGAGTGACGCCTTAAACTGAGTCCCCCCCACCCTGATCCCATGGATCGATGAGTTCTGTCTAATTGCCACCACCAGGTGCTCCATCACGAGCACATAAAGCAAGGGAGATAAGGGGCAACCCTGCCTGGTGCCGTTCTTAATACACACTGATTCTGACAATATGCCATTGATTCATATCCTGGCAGTGGGTTTAGTATAGAGAGAACGCACCCATCCAATGAATCTGTCCCCCAATCCTATCTGGCGCAAAGTGGCGTCTAAAAACTCCCAACTCACCCTATCGAAGGCTTTTTCTGCATCCACTGAGAGCAGGCATAAAGGTGAGTTAGTGGCACGAGCATAGTTGGATAAGAGAATGGTCTTTATGGTATTATCTCGTGCCTCTCTACCCCTCACAAAGCCCACCTGGTCTAAGTGGATGACATTTGGGAGGAGGGGCGCCAGCCGATCCGCCAATATTTTGGAATAAAGCTTCATATCCACATTAATAAGAGAAATCAGCCTATAACTCGAAGGAAGAGTGAGATCCTTCCCTGGTTTGGGTAGGACACTAATATGAGCCTCCAGAGACTGAGGGGCAAGAGGGGTATCCGGGCTAATGCAGTTAAAGGCTTTATTTAGGATGGGTGAGAGTTCTTCCATGAAGTACTTGTAAAAGGCTAGAGTAAACCCATCTGGGCCCGAGCTCTTTTCCGCAGGAGATGCCAAAATAGCAGCTTTAACATTGGACTCTGAGAAGTCTTCATCCAAGTCATCACTAGCTTGCTGCGTAAGCCTCGGAAGAGCAGTTTCAGCTATATAATCCTCAATACGCCTCTGTCTAGTTAATGGCGGACTATCAGCAAAGTGATTTTGAATATTATAGAGCTGAGAGTAATACGCATGAAAGGATTTGGCAATTTCTGTCGGGCTATGAACCTTAGAGCCATCAGATCTAGTAATCTTAGGTATAAATGTTTGGTTGGATCTAGGATGAATGAATCGGGACAACATCCTTCCACATTTATTGGAGAACTCATACATATAGCGTTTGCCTTGATCCCTGAATCTTTTGTATTGTTGATCCAGGAGGGACTTCAATGAATCCCTAGCTTTCAAGAGATCAGCATATGTATTGGGGGATAACGTCTGCTTGTGAGATTCCTCCAACGAATGAATCTCAGCCAGCAAGGCCACCATACGAGTAGACTTCTCTTTCTTGAGTCTAGAGCCATGTTTTATAAATACGCCTCTCAATACGCACTTAAGGGCCTCCCACTGGATTGGTAAAGGTGTGCTGTCGGAAGCATGTACCTGGAGAAAAGTCTGAATAGTAGACCGGACATCGGCTACACATGCCAGGTCCTTCAGCAAATTGTCGTTCAGACGCCAAATCCAAGGCCTCCGAACAGCCTCCGGGAGCACCATGGTGACAAAAACTGGCGCATGATCTGATAGAATAATGTCACCAATGGAGGCCCCCGGGGACCAATCCAGGTCATGGTGACTAAGGAGAAAGAAATCTATTCTACTATAAGTATAATGGGGCACCGAGTAAAATGAATAATCTTTGTATCTAGGGTGCAAAGTACGCCACACATCCACCAGCTGCATCGAATGGATCTGTCTATGTAGCGCCTTCAATTGACGAGTATGGCTACTTACATGTCCAGAGGAGATGTCTATTTCAGGGTCCAAAACAAAGTTAAAGTCCCTGCCCGTCAGCAACACCCCTTCTGCAAAATCAGATAGTTTAGATAAGAACTGCTTACATACTGGTACCTGTCTTCGGTTAGGCAAATATACATTAGCAATCGTAAATAACGTAGAATGAATACGAATCTTCAAAAAGATATATCGCCCTTCCTCGTCCGTCTGTACATCTATAACTGACCCTGGAAGAGATCTATGGATAGCTATTGAAACCCCTTTAGATCTGGAATCATTACTCGGACTGTGATACCACTGAGAAAAGTACCGATCCCTGATTGCCGGCACACGTCCCTCCTTAAAGTGAGTCTCCTGTAAAAGTAAAACTTGCACTCTTTGTTTATGCATAGAGTATAAGATTTGAGAGCGTTTCTGTGGGGTGCTAAGCCCCCTAACATTCAGTGAGCCAAATTTAAGAACAGACATTGTCTATACCAAACGATGAAAGTCTCGGCTGAGGAATGAGCAGCTAGAGATAAGAGGGAGGTACAGATGCACGAGAGAGGGGGTGCGGGAAGGCAGGAAGAGGGAAAAAAAAAAAAAAACACCACACACAAAAGACACAAATATATAAATCAGCAGAAACTTACAATAACCCTTTCTAATAATAAGAAAGCCTGAGCAGTAATAGAAACTTCTATTAATGTATAAAATGTAGGGGAATATCTATAATCTTACGTCCGTTTATGGACATAAGCCCCGAATAAAGAATGAACTTTCCAAGGAGAAGTACTTATTCCCTCCTGGATAGACAAGGACTAAGTGTCAGAATACTATCCGGACTGACTAAATGTACACATAGTATAACCTCATGGGTGAACAAGGGTAATGAATCATATAGTGCCGGTACCCATCAAATGTGTTCACCCACTATTGCATCAATCCCGCCACCTTACTTCTCAGCACATAACAACACATTAACCTTTCCTCGAACAACCTTAAGTTAACATATCAACTACTTCTTTTTCCTTCCGACAGGGAAAACAGGAGGACAGCATAAGATCCATCCCCTGAGATCCCTATGTGTGTGTCACCCCAACAGGGGGATAACGCTAACCTCCTCTGAACAGAGGCAGCAGTATGTTGAAACCAACCAACTAGGGTAAAGAAAGATAGTTAACTAAGGACCCCCCATCCAATTCCCCACTTGAACCGAGTCCCTGCGGCCAGTAACATGATCTCCACGTCTGGGCTGCCTTGGTTCCCTCTGAGGCAGCGAAGGAGATTCAACCGCCGGATTCTCCGGGAGGGCCAGCCACTCCGTCAGGACCACCGGTGGCAGTTCTAGCGCTGACAAGAACCCTTGTAAATCATCCGGGTGTCTCAATGTGATCATGCGTCCTCCATCCCTCGCTTGAAGACGAAACAGAAAGCCCCAAGTATACGCAATGTTCTCTTTTTGCAGCAACTGAAGAAGGGGGCGGAGAGCTTTACGTTTGAGCAGGGTTAGGCGGGAAAGATCCGCCATGAGCTGTATTGGGTAATCAATAAACTTGATTTCTTGCATTCCCGTTGCTTTACGCATAATGGCCTCCTTCTGTTTATAATGATGCACCCGACATATCACATCTCTGGGACGATTAATGTCCGTAGGTTTAGGGCCCAGTGCCCGATGAGCTCTGTCCAATTCCAGGGGAGCATCCTCAGGAACCCCCAAGATGTCATTAAATATGGAACGTAATGTGCCATCTAGATCTTTAGGGGGAACAGATTCCGGGAGTCCTCTGACCCTAATGTTATTCCTCCTTCCCCTGTTTTCAGCGTCATTGATCATGTCTGCTAGGAACCGCAGTTGGAATGAATGAGAGGCCACGGTGGCCTCAATGGCAGACTGCTGGCCTGATAAAGTATGCACCGACTGTTCAATATTAGAGACCTTGTCTCCCAGTGCTGCCACTTCGGTCTGCACTACCCCCAGCTCTCTTTTATATGCCGATTCCAGTCGGGAAACATAGGCCTCCATATCATCTCTAGTGAAGATTGCCTTTACATGTGCGTACAAGTCCTTCAACTCTATCCCGGCCTGGGCCTCTGGCCCCTGTGATGGCGCCGGCGGGCTCTGCTGTGAAGAAGGAGACGCCCTCTCCATTGAGGGGAACAATGGTGGGGATGGGGGATCTAGGCTTTCAGGTGAATGAGCAGGAGAATGACCCCATGAGCCCAAGCCCCACTCACTGTTCTCTGGCTGCTGTCCATCCTGTGCAGGTATGGCGATCTCAGCACCGCGTGGTAATGGCGGCGCGCCCGTTCCCGCTTCCTTCCCTGCTTCTGCCCGGTTGTTTTAGGGATGGTGTCCCCTGTAGCACCTCGTCTGTTGGAGATGTAGAATCCGATGGGAGCCCAGGTACCGGGGAAGATGAAGGCCGCTCTAACTCCGGCGCGTCCGCCATAATGGAATTCCCGCCAGGGGATCGCTGAGAGAGCTCTGAGTGAGAAAGCTCTCAATGCCTTGGGCCATAGCAGGATCAGCCTGGCTAGATAGGTTCTGGGACACCTTCTTCCTCCTGCCACCCATGTTAGAAGTCGTTTCAGTCCTCTGAACTTGCAATTAGCAGTCCTTGTCTAGAGCCAGGGTTGGGAGCCGAAGTGAAGCACGTCTTTACTCCTCCATGGCCAGGCCACGCCCCCGCTATGCACTGTTATATACTGTTGTATATTGTTGAATACTCCTATGCACTGTGATATACTTCTATATACTCTTATACATTGTTATATACTGCTGTATACCCTTATACACTGTGTATATACACTCACTGGCCACTTTATTAGGTACACCATGCTAGTAACGGGTTGGACCCCCTTTTGCCTTCAGAACTGCCTCAATTCTTCGTGGCATAGATTCAACAAGGTGCTGGAAGCATTCCTCAGAGATTTTGGTCCATATTGACATGATGGCATCACACAGTTGCCGCAGATTTGTCGGCTGCACATCCATGATGCGAATCTCCCGTTCCACCACATCCCAAAGATGCTCTATTGGATTGAGATCTGGTGACGGTGGAGGCCATTTGAGTACAGTGAACACATTGTCATGTTCAAGAAACCAGTCTGAGATGATTCCAGCTTTATGACATGGCGCATTATCCTGCTAAAAGTAGCCATCAGATGTTGGGTACATTGTGGTCATAAAGGGATGGACATGGTCAGCAACAATACTCAGGTAGGCTGTGGCGTTGCAACGATGCTCAATTGGTACCAAGGGGCCCAAAGAGTGCCAAGAAAATATTCCCCACACCATGACACCACCACCACCAGCTTGAACCGTTGATACAAGGCAGGATGGATCCATGCTTTCATGTTGTTGACGCCAAATTCTGACCCTACCATCCGAATGTCGCAGCAGAAATCGAGACTCATCAGACCAGGCAACGTTTTTCCAATCTTCTACTGTCCAATTTCGATGAGCTTGTGCAAATTGTAGCCTCAGTTTCCTGTTCTTAGCTGAAAGGAGTGGCACCCGGTGTGGTCTTCTGCTGCTGTAGCCCATCTGCCTCAAAGTTCGACGTACTGTGCATTCAGAGATGCTCTTCTGCCTACCTTGGTTGTAACGGGTGGCAATTTGAGTCACTGTTGCCTTTCTATCAGCTCGAACCAGTCTGCCCATTCTCCTCTGACCTCTGGCATCAACAAGGCATTTCCGCCCACAGAACTGCCGCTCACTGGATGTTTTTTCGTTTTCGGACCATTCTCTGTAAACCCTAGAGATGGTTGTGCGTGAAAATCCCAGTAGATCAGCAGTTTCTGAAATACTCAGACCAGCCCTTCTGGCACCAACAACCATGCCACGTTCAAAGGCACTCAAATCACCTTTCTTCCCCATACTGATGCTCGGTTTGAACTGCAGGAGATTGTCTTGACCATGTCTACATGCCTAAATGCACTGAGTTGCCGCCATGTGATTGGCTGATTAGAAATTAAGTGTTAACGAGCAGTTGGACAGGTGTACCTAATAAAGTGGCCGGTGAGTGTATATATATATATATATATATATATATATACACACACCAATTATGTACTGTACACACACATATTATGGAGGGCATTGCTTGGGGAGTATTATCTCTATTGGGGGTAATGTAGGCAGCACTATTACTATTGAGAGCACTGTTACTTCTGTAGTGTAATATTAAGGGGATTGTGGAGCACAGAGGGCACAGTACTAGAGTGGCAGCAGAATAATACTGTTGGGACACCAGGTTGGGAAGGATAATAGAAAAGTTAGAAATCTAAGATAAAAAAATAAATACAATGCAACATCACTCTGCAAACCAAATAAAGTACAAAAATGCCATAGTAATATAAAATATTTTGATGCTAATGCTACACTCATTTAGTAAATTTGAGATTCTTGGCAAATATATTTTGTACAAAATTATTTGGGCCCGTCTGCCAAACGTCAAGGCGATCTCTGTAAGACCGGAACCTAACACTATTTCCTACCTGTTATGTGCCAGAATAGCCTCCATAAAATTCAGGGAGTGTTCGTTCCACATGCATGCTGGGTCCATTCTGCCTTTTGCCATTTCTGGGGCTTCAAAGGCCTCCACTAAATTCAGGGATGCAGGTACCAACATGCAGTCTGAGCCCACTCTATACCTCTATACTAAGAGCAGACTACGGCTTTTTACTTACACTGATTAAAATCAGCCTATGGGACAGACAAGCTGCTCAGGAGTGCATGACTAAATGGAGTAGCCACATCTCCAGTACAAACTACAAAGAAAAAAATAAAAAAGGGGGGGGGGGGGATCAGTCAGCACATCCCAGTGTGCAGGTGCACGTTGCTATGGCTAGATAGACAAAGAAAAGAAAAGAAATACAATGCAACAGCACTCTACAAACCAAATAAAGTACAAAAATGCCATAGTAATATAAAATATTTTGATGCTAATGCTACACACATTTAGTAAATTTGAGATTCTTGGCAAATATACTTTGTACAAAATTATTTGGGCCCATCTGCCAAACGTCAAGACGATCTCTGTAAGACGGGAACCTAACACTATTTCCTACCTGTTATGTGCCATAATGGCCTCCATAAAATTCAGGGGGTGTTGGTTCCACATGCATGCTGGGTCCATTCTGCCTTTTTCCATTTCTGGTGCTTCAAAGGCCTCCACTAAATCCAGGACTTGTCACCATGATATGCTATGCTCAAGATGGCCCATTTGTCTATTATCAGTAATTGATTGCATTTCCTGTGTAAGTGTGTAAACAGAGATAGTTGTCAGTCATTTATAAAATGGCGCCCATGTATAATTGAACTCAGAAACAGGTGAGGTCTAAATGTATAAATATCAAGTTTTATTAAATATTTTCCTACAAAACAATATGTCAATCAGCTCTTTCTGCTCTATAACATGCTGCCTGCAGATTGCACTACATTTCATGATATGTGGTTGTCTTTAAGGTTCTCAGAGGCCTCCTGGCATAAGAACGTAGAGGAGATGTTCCAACAAATGTCTTTTTATAAATATGTAAATGGCAGGTGGCTCACGCATCAGAGGATTGATAAAATCTCCACAAAATGCACTACTCTATCCTAGTACCCACAGAAAAATTAAAAAAGTAATAAATGATTGAAATGAGAGAGAGAGGGAATCTAGTACACAAATGTGTGTTTTTCAACAATATATATGTGCTGTCAAAGGGGTATTCTTTCTCACATGCCGAGTATGTGTGTGCAGTATTGTAGACAAACTGATGCCCCTAGTATGCCGAGTATGCATGCACAGTATTGTAGGCCAGGTGATGCCCTCTGAGTTTCTTGGAAAGATATTCAAATTAGCTTTCCTAAATAGAGATGAGTGAACCTGAACTTTACAGGTTCAGGTTCGGCATTCAGGCAGTAGAGAAATCTCGTTATGGATTCCGTTATAATGGAATATAACAGAATTCTATGATGCAATGCAAAACGGAAGCTTTTAAGAGGCATTCCGTTTTGATCCATCATAATAGAAGTCTATGGCTAAGCTTAACGGCACTGTCTTGTTTTCCTTTTCATCCTGCATAATGGAAACCAGACGTATCCATTACTGAGACGTATATACTGTACTTGCATACATGGAGTTTGATGCAAGCACTCTGAAGTCCAAAGTGTCTCGTTTTCACTTGGAAACTACCAATATGCTTAACCTAGAATTTATCACAGAAAACATTCAATTTAAGTGTATTTATTCTCAACATTATTACTACGTGGGCCCCCATGAACAAATTTTCTCCTTCATTCCATGTAAAAGGGTTTTCAAGGGGGGGGGGGTTGGTCCCTCTCTTACCCCATTGGTGCCAATGGTTGCTATGGCAGGCAGAAGCCTTAAAAGGACCCTGGGTTTATCAACTACAGATGTAGACCCAGGGGCCTTTCTAAGGAAGTATATATTGTAATTGGAGATGAGCGAAGTTCTTGAAAATTCTATTTGGCTGCTTCACCAAATTTCCTTTGTGACAAATTACTTTGTCAAAAAGCTCATTTCTTTGTAAGTAGTGGGTGCAATGACAGGGAATGGCGATTGTGTAACTCCCTGTTATTGTACCCCTCAGATGCTATGTTCACAGTTGATTATATGATTAATTGATTAATATTAAAAAAATACATATAAATTCAAATCATCCATTTGAACACAAAGAGTGACATCTCGCATGGCAAGATATTGTGTATATATATATATATATATAAATATTATATATTTATATGTCGCTATTTGTATATATATATATATATATATATATAGTAACATAGTAACATAGTTTACAAGGCCGAAAAAAGACATCTGTCCATCCAGTTCGGCCTGTTTTCCTATAAGTTGATCCAGAGGACGGCAAAAAAAACCCTGTGAGGTAGAAGCCAGTTTTCCCCACTTTAGGGAAAAAAATTCCTTCCCGACTCCAATCAGGCAATCAGAATTACTCCCTGGATCAACGACCCCTCTCTAGTAACTATAACCTGTAATATTATTACCCTCCAAAAATACATCCAGGTCTCTCTTGAACTCTTTTAGTGAACTTACCATCACCACCTCCTCAGACAGAGAGTTCCATAGTCTCACTGCTCTTACCAAAAAGAATCCTCTTCTATGTTTGTGTACAAACCTTCTTTCCTCCAGACGCAGAGGATGGCCCCTCATCACAGTCACAGTCCTGGGGATAAATAGATCGTGGGAGAGATCTCTGTACTGACCTCTGATATATTTATACATAGTTATTAGATCGCCCCTCAGTCGTCTTTTTTCTAAAGTGAATAACCCTAATTTTGATAATCTTTCTGGGTACTGTAGTCCACCCATTCCAGTTATTACTTTAGTTGCCCTCCTCTGAACCCTCTCCAGCTCTGCTATGTCTGCCTTGTTCACAGGAGCCCAGAACTGTACACAGTACTCCATGTGTGGTCTGACTAGTGATTTGTAAAGTGGCAGGACTATGTTCTCATCACGGGCATCTATGCCTCTTTTGATGCAACCCATTATCTTATTGGCCTTGGCAGCAGCTATCTGACACTGGTTTCTGCAGCTTAGATTTCTGTTCACTAAAATTCCTAGGTCCTTTTCTATGTCAGAGTTACCCAATATTTTACCATTCAGTATGTACTGGTGACTTGCATTATTCCTTCCCATATGCATAACTTTACATTTGTCAGTGTTAAACCTCATCTGCCACTTCTCTGCCCAAGCCTCCAGTCTATCCAGATCCATCTGAAGCAGTGTACTGTCCTCTTCTGTGTTAATTACTTTACACAGTTTAGTGTCATCTGCAAAAATTGATATTTTACTGTGCAAGCCTTCTACAAGATCATTAATAAATATATTGAAGAGAATAGGGCCCAATACTGACCCCTGTGGTACCCCACTAGTTACAGTGACCCAATCTGAGTATGTACCATTAATAACCACCCTCTGTTTTCTATCACTGAGCCAGTTACTTACCCACATACAGACATTTTCTCCCAGGCCAAGCATTCTCATCTTATATACTAACCTTTTATGTGGTACAGTGTCAAATGCTTTGGAGAAGTCCAGATATACGACATCCATTGATTCGCTGCGGTCCAGTCTAGAACTTACCTCCTCATAGAAACTGATTAAATTGGTTTGACATGACCGATCCCTCATGAAGCCATGCTGATATGGAGTAATTTGCTTATTTTCATTGAGGTACTCCAAGATAGCATCTCTTAGAAAACCCTCAAACAGTTTACCCACGACAGATGTTAAACTTACCGGCCTATAGTTCCCAGGCTCTGTTTTTGGACCCTTTTTGAATATTGGCACCACATTTGCTATGCGCCAATCCTGTGGAACACTCCCTGTCAGTATAGAGTCCTTAAATATCAGAAATAAGGGTCTGGCGATGACATTACTTAATTCTCTTAGGATATGGGGGTGTATGCCATCCGGTCCTGGCGATTTGTCTATTTTAATCTTTTTAAGACGCAGCTCTACTTCTTCCTGGGTCAGACAGGGCACTTTTAATGGGGAATTTACTTTTATATTCTGCATTTCATCTGACAGTTTATTTTCCTCAGTGAATACAGTGGAGAAAAAGATATTTAGTAGCTTTGCTTTCTCCTCATCGCTCTCTGCAACTCCCCCCTCATTACTCTGTAAGGGGCCGACACCTTCAGGTTTATACTTTTTACCATTTATATAATTAAAGAACATTTTAGGGTTAGTTTTACTTTCTTTGGCGATTAATCTCTCGGTCTCTAGTTTGGCTGTTTTTATTTGTCTTTTACATATTCTATTTTTTTCCTTGTAGTGTTTCAATGCTTCCTCGATCCCCTCCTGTTTTAGTGATTTAAATGCTTTCTGTTTGTCATTTATTGCTTTCTTTACAGTTCTGTTTATCCACATTGTTTTTTTCTTGTTCCTTAACCTGTTATTCCCATAAGGTATGTACCTCTCACAATTAGTTATTAGGATGCTTTTAAAAATATCCCATTTTGTGGCTGTATTTTTATTTTTGAGGACTTTGTCCCAGTTAGTTAGGCCTATGGCCTCTCTTAGTTGGCTAAATTTAGCTTTTTTGAAGTTAGGTATTTTTGTTCCTCCCTGAAGAAACGCTCTTTTGAGTGACAATTGGAAGGTTATTATATTATGGTCACTATTTCCCAGGTGTCCCCCGACCTGCACATCTGTTGTTCTGTCAGGTCTATTGGTTAATACTAAGTCCAGTATGGCCGTCCCTCTAGTCGGGTCCTGAACCAAAAAAAATATTATATATATATATATATATATATATATATATATATATATATATATATATATCTCAACTGCTGTATAATAAGAATAGAGGATAAAAAAATGATAATGAGTAGAAATAAGAGCCGAAGTAATGACTCTGCATCACCATTGAAATTATTTGTACACATTGTTCAATTACTGATTAATACATTTATACCATATTTAAAAAAAAAAAAAAATGTTGCTTTTTCCTTTGGTTATTTGCTTAGGGTTGTTTCAATGTGGTGCATGATAATATAATTAATGTAAAGCATTGCTGTAAAATGCAATAAAATAACACTTTGTCAGTATTATTTGATTAGACAAGACCCTATCCAGCTATTAAGGATTTTTTTTAACCACTTTCAATGGAAAAATCCCACCATTTACTATGAAAAACCAAAAGTGTCAGTTTATTTTAGAACATTTCAATAATAATTTGACATATTGATTATTTCCTTTGGCTGAATGTGAAGGCATTCATAATTTGCTGCTGTTCACCCAGGATTAGTAGTCGCTATTACATTTTGCTTTCTTAAACAAGTGAAAGTGTCAGGAACTGAACGGGACTTGAACCCTTGACCTTGTGATTATGCTCTGTAGCCTTGCCCATTATGCAACTGAGAAACTTGTTTAGCCTTGCTGAGTCGTGTCTTTCCTGTGTTAAAGAAATTTAGTTAGTTGGTGAACACAATTGTGCTAGGGTTGTATTTCATTATCAGGTGGTCTCCATCTCCTTATATCCATATCTCTTATATCTTATAATCTGTAATCTCCATTAGATGTCATGTATGCTTAAAAATAAAAATGACTCATAATCACTTGATATGTCTATAGCAAAAGAGGAACTTAGCAGAAGTTAATAATGCATATGGAATTTCCCAGATAGATGAAGTAATGTGTATACCATTGGCTGCCATTATCATTCTTTTGATTTGATGTTACATGTATACTTGTATGATTGTGATTGGATATATTAAAATTGATGACAAAGGGGGGTGTGATTACACCATCATGTATTTCTAATAAAATTAGCTCTCTGGGTGTAACCAGGAGAGATATGCATGATCAGCAATGAGACGACTGGACGTGCATTTCTTGTGCTGTGGCCGCACCCTCTTACCATGAGGGGGGAAATTAAAGTAATTTGAACACCACAGACAACTGAGTATTAAGTCCAATTTGGGACTTAGGCTACTTTCAAACTAGCGTTTTAAAATTCCGGTATTGAGTTCCGTCATAGGGGCTCAATACCGGAATAAAACACTTCAGTTTTGTCCCCATTCATTGTCAATGGGGACAAAACTGAACTGAAGACAACGGAATGCTCCTGAAAGCATGCTGCAGTTTTCTCTCTGGTACAGGCATCCGCACCAAGACGGATCCGGAATGACCCCCAATGCAAGTCAATGGGGGCGGATCCGTCTGGTGTGACCACAATGGTAACCGGATCCGCCCTCCATTAACTTTCAATGGAGTTCATGACGGATTCGTCACCACATACACACAATACACACATACAGATGTTATGTTATGACCACTCCTGCTCTTATCTGTAGTTTACATTCTTTAGCTCTACTAGATGCGCAGAAGTGAAACTTTATTTTGCATTACTAACCAATAAAATATATCCTAACCCTCAGGAGAGGATTCACTCCTCCCTGGGGTATATAACCCTTGTACACTCCTCTAATAAACAAGAACCTCTTTGACCCTACAAGGTGTCAGTGTTGTTTCTTCCATGCATGTAAAATCCTAGGATTACTTTAATTTGGAGCAGAGAAACAAACTTTGTGGCTCCCTTTGAGAGCCATCCTTATCACAGACATAGACATACACA
>ONZH01014241.1:0-21528 GCA_900303285.1 Rhinella marina
CAGCGCAGCCGGGGGCATTATAACGATAAGCGCAGCCGCCTGTCAACCGACAGTGCCGACAGGCTGACGCTAATCAAAATGAACAGCAAGTGGATTGACCCGGACTTTGCTTCTCCAACCGTGGAAAGCAGCCAAAAGTGAAGTGCCATCTGTATGAAGTGCCATTTCCTCCTCCACCTCCTCCTCCTCCTTAACCGCCGTAGAATTGCTCCGTAAATAAGAAAAATTTATATATTTATGGCTCACCTCTTGGGCTCACATAATTTTTAAGAGGTCTCACCTCTGGGCCTCCACATAATTTTTAAGAAGTCTCACCTTTGGGCTCCACATAATTTTTAAGAGGCTCACCTCTTGGGCCTCCACATAATTTTTAAAGCTCACCTCTTGGGCCTCCACTAATTTTAAGAGGTCTCACCTCTTGGGCCTCCACATAATTTTTAAGAGGTCTCACCTCTTGGCCTCCACATAATTTTTAAGAGTCTCACCTCTTGGCCGCCTCCCAAAATGTTTAAGAGGTCTCACTCTGGGCCTCCACATAATTTTTAAGAGGTCTCACCTCTTGGGCCTCCACATAATTTTAACAGGTCTCACCTCTTGGGCCTCCACATAATTTTAACAGGTCTCACCTCTTGGGCCTCCACATAATTTTTAAGAGGTCTCACCTCTTGGGCCTGCACAAAATCTTTAAGAGGTCTCACCTCTTGGGCCTCCACAAAATCTTTAAGAGGTCTCACCTCTTGGGCCTGCACAAAATCTTTAAGAGGTCTCACCTCTTGGGCCTCCACAAAATCTTTAAGAGGTGTCACCTCTTGGGCCTGCACAAAATCTTTAAGAGGTCTCACCTCTTGGGCCTCCACAAAATCTTTAAGAGGTCTCACCTCTTGGGCCTCCACAAAATCTTTAAGAGGTCTCACCTCTTGGGCCTGCCACAAAATCTTTAAGAGGTCTCACCTCTTGGGCCTCCACAAAATCTTTAAGAGGTCTCACCTCTTGGGCCTCCACAAAATCTTTAAGAGGTCTCACCTCTTGGGCCTGCCACAAAATCTTTAAGAGTCTCACCTCTTGGGCCTCCACAAAATCTTTAAGAGTCTCACCTCTTGGCCTCCACAAAATCTTTAAGAGGTGTCACCTCTTGGGCCTGCACAAAATCTTAAGAGGTCTCACCTCTTGGGCCTCCACAAAATGCTTAAGAGGTCTCAACCTCTTGGCCTCCACAAAATCTTAAGAGGTCTCAACCTCTTGGGGCCTCCACAAAATCTTTAAGAGGTCTCACCTCTGGGCCTCCACAAAAATCTTTAAGAGGTCTCACCTCTTGGGGCCTCCACAAAATCTTTAAGAGGTGTCACCTCTTGGGCCTGCACAAAAATCTTTAAGAGGTCTCACCTCTTGGGCCTCCACAAAATCTTTAAGAGGTTCTCACTTCTTGGGCCTCCACAAAATCTTTAAGAGGTCTCACCTCTTGGGCCTGCCACAAAATCTTTAAGAGGTCTCACCTCTTGGGCCTCCACAAAATCTTTAAGAGGTCTCACCTCTTGGGCCTCCACAAAATCTTTAAGAGGTCTCACCTTCTGGGCCTCCACAAAATCTTTAAGAGGTCTCACCTCTTTAGCCTCCACACAATTTTAACGGGTCTCACCTCTTGGGCCTCCACATAATTTTTAAGAGGTCTCACCTCTTGGGCCTCCACAAAATGTTTAAGAGATCTCACCTCTTGGGCCTCCACATAATTTTTAAGAGGTCTCAGCTCTTGGGCCTCCACATAATTTTAAGAGGTCTCACCTCTTTAGCCTCCACACAATTTTTAAGACGTCTCACCTCTTGGGCCTCCACAAAATTTCCATGAGCCTCTGGCCAGCCCACGGCCTCTTCCTGCCTTTTGCGGTCCTACGCATCCCTCCACATCCCCACTGCTTTACCTGCTAGACATGACACTGGGCCAGGTCGGGTCACTGATATCTCTAGCGCCAACAATTTGGGCATTTTAAGGCTTCTGCATGTGTTTGAGTTGTTTTTACATTTTAAAGAAGACATGTCTGACCACATTTCACACACACACACAATGACAATTAGGGGTGGGGTCTATTTGCTTTCCCCCTTGCCTATGCCATCTGTGGTTGTCATAGGCAACGTGATTTTAAGGGGTGCAGAATTTCATCTTCTTTTTTGTCTAGTTTGGCTTGGGGTCCATGGCAATGTAGAGGAAAGAAGGTTTCCTTGTATGGTCTCACTTTACAGAGAGGTTAGATTGTCCTTGGAGTGTATTGTTGAGAGGCTGTGATAGTGGCGTAATAGTGCGACTTGGGCGCGTTATATGCACCCAGACATGCTTCCCCTGCTGTCCCAGTTGCATTCCAGCAGTGTTGGCATCCTTTTCTGAGGTTTCAGGGTGGACTTGGTGACCTCCAAGTGGTCGAATTGAGATTTCCAAGTGGCGAGCATTTTTTTCCCATAGACTTTAATGGGATTCGATATTCGGTCGAATAGTCGAATTTCGCGGTCTATTCGAATCGAATTTCGAACTTTCGAATATTTCACTACTCGCTCATCTCTACCGCAAACCACTACATTTTTCACTGGACTGTAGTATATATAACTGAGAGAAAAAGCATATTTTCTAGACTGCGGCTACTGTACCGCACACGACAGAATTTTTCACTGCACTGTAGTATATATAACTGAGAGAAAAAATGTAGTCTTTAGACTGCGGCTACTGTACCGCACACCACTCAATTTTTCACTGGACTGTAGTATATATAACCGATAGAAAAAAAGTATTTTCTAGACTCCGGCTACTGTACCGCACACGACAGAATTGTTCACTGCACTGTAGTATCTATAACTGAAAGAAAAAACATATTTTCTAGACTCCGGCTACTGTACCGCACACAACAGAATTGTTCACTGCACTGTAGTATATATAACTGAGAGAAAAAACGCAGTCTTTAGACTGCGGCTATTGTACCGCACACCACTCAATTTTTCACTGGACTGTAGTATATATAACCGAGAGAAAAAAAGTATTTTCTAGACTCCGGCTACTGTACCGCACATGACAGAAATTTTCAATGCACTGTAGTATATATAACTGAGAGAAAAAACATAGTCTTTAGACTGCGGCTACTGTACCGCACATGACAGAATTGTTCACTGCACTGTAGTATATATAACTGAGAGAAAAAACGTAGTCTTTAGGCTCCGGCTACTGTACTGCACACGACAGAATTGTTGACTGCACTGTAGTATATATAACTGAGATAAAAAACGTAGTCTTTAGACTGCGGCTATTGTACCACGCACCACTCAATTTTTCACTGGACTGTAGTATATATAACTGAGAGAAAAAACGTATTTTCTAGACTATGACTACTGTACCGCACACAACAGAATTTTTCACTGCACTGTAGTATATATAACTGAGAGAAAAAACGTAGTCTTTAGACTGCACCTACTGTACCGCACACAACATAATTTTTCACTGCACTGTAGTATATATAACTGAGAGAAAAAAACAGTCTTTAGACTGCGGCTACTGTACCGCACACGACAGAATTTTTCACTGCACTGTAGTATATATAACTGAGAGAAAGAACATAGTCTTTAGACTCCGGCTACCGTACCACACACTACAGAATTTTTCACTGCACTGTAGTATATATAACTGAGAGAAAAAACATATTTTCTAGACTCCGGCTACTGTACCACACACGACAGAATTGTTCACTGCACTGTAGTATATATAACTGAGAGAAAAAACGTAGTCTTTAGACTGAGGCTATTGTACCACACACCACTCAATTTTTCACTGGACTGTAGTATATATAACTGAGAGAAAAAACATATTTTCTAGACTCCGGCTACTGTATCGCACACGACATAATTTTTCACTGCACTGTAGTATATATTACTGAGAGAAAAAACATAGTCTTTAGACCGCGGCTACTGTACCACACACGAAAGAATTTTTCACTGCACTGTAGTATATATAACTAAGAGAAAAAAACATATTTTCTAGACTCCGACTACTGTACCGCACACGACAGAATTGTTCACTGAACTGTAGTATATATAACTGAGAGAAAAAATGTAGTCTTTAGACTGAGGCTATTGTACCACAAACCACTCAATTTTTCACTGGACTGTAGTATATATAACTGAGAGAAAAAACATATTTTCTAGACTCCGGCTACTGTACCGCACACAACAGAATTGTTCACTGCACTGTAGTATATATAACTGAGAGAAAAAACATAGTCTTTAGACTGAGGCTATTGTACCACACACCACTCAATTTTTCACTGGACTGTAGTTAATATAACTGAGAGAAAAAACATATTTTCTAGACTGCGGCTACTGTACCGGACACAACAGGATTTTTCACTGCACTGTAGTATATATAACTGAGAGAAAAAACGTATTTTCTAGACTGTGGTTACTGTACCGCACACGACAGAATTTTTCACTGCACTGTAGCATATATAACTGAGAGAAAGAACGTAGTCTTTAGACTACCGCACACAACAGAATTTTTCACTGCACTGTAGTATATATAACTGAGAGAAAAACGTATTTTCTAGACTCCGGCTACTGTACCGCACACGACAGAATTGTTCACTGCACTGTAGTATATATAACTGAGAGAAAAAACATAGTCTTTAGACTGAGGCTATTGTACCACACACCACTCAATTTTTCACCGGACTGTAGTATATATAACTGAGAGAAAAAACATATTTTCTAGACTGCGGCTACTGTACCGCACACAACAGAATTTTTCACTGCACTGTAGTATATATAACTGAGAGAAAAAACGTATTTTCTAGACTGCGGCTACTGTACTGCACACAACAGAATTTTTCACTGGACTGCAGTATATATAACTGAGAGAAAAAACGTAGTTTTTAGACTAAGGCTACTGTACCGCACACAACAGAATTTTTCACTGCATTGTAGTATATATAACTGAGAGAAAGAACGTAGTCTTTAGACTCCGGCTACTGTACCGCACACTACAGAATTTTTCACTGCACTGTAGTATATATAACTGAGAGAAAAAACTTAGTCTTTAGACTGAGGATACTGTACCGCACACAACAGAATATTTAACTGCACTGTAGTATATATAACTGAGAGAAAAAACGTACTGTTTAGACTGCGGCTACTGTACCGCACATGACAGAATTTTTCACTGCACTGTAGTATATATAACTGAGAGAAAAAATGTAGTCTTTAGACTGCGGCTATTGTACCGCACACAACAGAATTTTTCACTGCACTGTAGTCTATATAACTGAGAGAAAAAACATACTCTTTAGACTGCGGCTACTGTACCGCACACTACAGAATTGTTCTCTGCCATGTAGTATATATAACTGAGGAAAAAAACGTACTCTTTAGACTGCGGCTAATGTAAAGCACAATACAGGATTGTTCACTGCTCTGTAGTATATATAACTTAGAGAAAAAACGTACTGTTTAGAATGCGACTACTGTACCGCACACTACAAAATTGTTCACTGCAATGTAGTATATAGAGAGAAAAAACGTACTGTTAAGAATGTGGCTACTGTAGAGCACACTACAGAATTTTTTACTGCACTGTAGTATATATAACTGAGAGAAAAAACATATTTTCTAGACTACGGCTACTGTACCGCACACGACAGAATTGTTCACTACACTGTAGTATATATAACTGAGAGAAAAAACGTAGTCTTTAGACTGCGGCTATTGTACCGCACACCACTCAATTTTTTACTGGACTGTAGTATATATAACTGAGAGAAAAAACATATTTTATAGACTGTGGTTAATATACTGCACACGGCAGAATTTTTCACTGCACTGTAGTATATATAACTGAGAGAAAAAAACATATTTTCTAGACTCCGGCTACTGTACCGCACACGACAGAATTGTTCTCTGCACTGTAGTATATATAACTGAGAGAAAAAAATGTAGTCTTTAGACTGCAGCTATTGTACCGCACACCACTCAATTTTTCACTGTAGTATATATAACTGAGAGAAGAAACATATTTTCTAGACTGTGTTTACTGTACCACACACGACAGAATTTTTCACTGCACTGAAGTATATATAACTGAGATAAAGAACGTATTTTTTAGACTGCGACTGCTGTACCGTACACAACAGAATTGTTCACTGCACTGTAGTATATATAACTGAGAGAAAAAGCGTAGTCTTTAGACTGCGGCTACTGTACCGCACCCAACAGAATTTTTCACTGCACTGTAGTATATATAACTGAGAGAAAGAACATAGTCTTTAGACTCCGGCTACTGTACCACGTACAACAGAATTTTTCACTGCACTAGAGTATATATAACTGAGAGAAAAAACGTAGTCTTTAGACTGCGGCTACTGTACCGCACACGACAGAATTTTTCACTGCACTGTAGTATATATAACTGAGAGAAAAAATGTAGTCTTTAGACTGCGGCTTTTGTACCACACACCACTCAATTTTTCACTGGACTGTAGTATATATAACTGAGAGAAAAAATGTAGTCTTTACACTCCGGCTACTGTACCACACACAACAGAATGTTTCACTGCACTGTAGTATATATAACTGAGAGAAAAAACTTACTGTTTAGAGTCCGGCTACTGTACAGCACACTACAGAATTGTTCACTGCACTGTAGTATATATAACTGAGAGAAAAAACATACTCTTTAGACTGCAGCTAATGTACAGCACACTACAGAATTGTTCACTGCACTGTAGTATATATAACTGAGAGAAAAAACGTACTGTTTAGACTGCGGCTACTGTACAGCACACTACAGAATTGTTCACTGCTCTGTAGTATATATAACTGATAAAAAAATGTATTCCCTAGACTGCACTACAGATCCCAGCAAGCCAAAGTACAGCAGCAGCAAAAATGAATACTAAGAGGACTTTGGGCAATTTCTTTGGGGTCTGTGTGGACCACGTGCTGTCCCCTTTCTGCCATCAGTCGCTGTGCACAGTGTGCAGCCAAGATGGCGGTAGCTGCACTACAAGTCCCACCCAGCAGCCAGGAGGAGACCAAAAAAAAAGGTGCTTGTAGCCCTTAGAAGGGCTGTTGGGTTCTTTGAGGATAATTCCTGCCTAACCAAAATCTAAATTGAGGCTCTAACACTCTCCCTGACAGACAGCAGCTCTATCCCTAATCTCATCCAGACGGCGTCTGAGGCGAGCAGCGCGGGACCAGATTCTTATATTCCCAGGTCATCTGATCTGGCCAGCCAATCCCTGCTATCGACTTGTAGGGGTTCCACGTGATGCTAGGAGGTACCAAAGACTCTCCTGTATGTTGATTGGCTGAGAAAAAGGCGCCTAACATGCAGGAAGAGGAAAATGCCATTTCCTTGAGTATCGCGAGATGCTCGTCCAAGTATCGAGCATGTACGAATACCCTAATGCTCGAACGAGCACCAAGCTCAGACGAGCATGTTCGCTCATCTCTACTGATGGCTTATCATCAGGATAGGTCATCAGTATCTGATCATCTGTTTGAGAAGGCACCAGTCCTTGCAGAAAACACTTTAAATAGCCATTTTAATGTAAACGTTTAGTAGAGGGGACTTCTCTTCCCCCCTTCCCAGGTTTTGTGGCATAAGAAAAAGTTGTAAAACCGGTACTTGTGACTTTTTAAACGCATTTCACCTAAATTTTTGTCTTTGGTGACCAATATGGTAAACACTACATTGATAATTCATATCCATGCAAAATAGCATTAGGCACCAAGCGCAGCATAATGCATCTTAATCATAAATATGCAATAAAAGTTTCATGACTACATCGTAGGCATGAATAATTCTGACCAGCAGATATTGCTAACACTTAACAATTTCTGAAATGAAATGTATAATTATTTCCCGCTCGTATCCAATAATATAATCAACCCTTTTTTTTTCCTTCTTATTCTTCGTTAGAAGCTCAACATCAACATTTCCCCAAAGCCTCTCTCTACAGAGAAAATAAAGAAATGAAAAAAAATAAATTATCAAACAGGGAGATGAAATTAAATCTGGAGCGGAGTTCAGCATTTTAGCCTTTCATTTCAAAATAAAATTAAACACTCATAAGAAGGCTAGGAAAATGATATTTGGGTTAAATGAAAGAACTCGCGTAAAATCTGAGATTTAATCCTACTTCTTGTCTTCTCATTCTGGAAGTGACCAATTTTCAGGTTTCCCAGGGCTTTAATAGTTTTCATTGATTTTATTTTTTTTTTTAACTCAGGTTATTAAACCACCATGGTGCCACCTCAGCATTATGGTAATGGATATTCATCTCTGAGTTTCTAGAAACTGACAATGAAATCTTTGTGTGTGCTTTTAAAAGCTCACGTCAGAAATACAGGTAAAATTCAATTTCTGTTCAATAAAAGGATTTCATAACAACCAATCAGAGGTGTCTCGATGTGTCTCCTCACACCAGGTTGAAGTACTTCTATTAGTGTCACTGGTGCTGTTCTATGAAGCCTTTGTGAAGGGCAGTGGGTGTGGACCTACTGTATTAACTAACTAGTTTGGCTTTGGGCTATCCATCATTCTGTTAGTCCCCTGGTTTTCACCCTTTCTCTCCTATACAGGGATCTGGTTTTCACTTCAGGGGAGCTACCAGATTGCTACCTCTTGAGATAGTCCTGGTGTAGTTGGCAGCTGACCAATGGGGGTCAGAGACACCAAGAGATCAAGCAATATTGGTAGTCGGAAGACAGACCAAGGTCAGGCCAGGCAGAGTTCAAATGTATCCAAAGTTTCAAGTCTGGGTAGGCAGCAATGGATCAATACAAAAAACAGGCAAAGATCAGTGCAGGTAGAGATAAATCAGAAGAGTCCATCATCAGGCAGGATTTCTGTACAGGGGCAGTCAGATCGATTAACACACCTTCACTGGTTAGCTAGTAAACTAGGAACCTAAAGTTCAGGGAAGGTTCCTTAAATACTCAAGGACAGCCAGCCATAGGCTGGAGAAGAAGTAGGATGTACACACACTGACAAAGAGAGAAAATCTGTGCACCCTATAGCACAATATAAGACCAACACAGGGGAAGTAAAGGCCACAGCTTGCTAAAGATACACTATGAGTGCCAGCGGCCGGAACTACCACCAGGGAGGAAAGACAAGCGGGAAGTCAGTAGAGTGAATACAGCAGCACCTGTGCCCACAAGAAATGGCGGGGCAGTGACAGGCACAGGACACCAGTACAAAAGCGTTGCCGGCCATTCCATGTTAATGGAGAAAATATACTGATCAACCGTAATATTAAAACTTAGAGATGATTTAATCACTGAAACGTTCATTTGGGTTTGATTCAATAAATTCAGTTGACCGATTCAATTCAGATCAAAGCTGATTCTACCTGAATTAACAGTGCTCCGATTACCATGATAATTGTGAAGTTTCCTTTGCATTATTTTTTTCCCTCTCCAAAATTTGCTCCAATCAAGTCACCAAAAATACAAATTCAGATCCACTCTCAATTTTTGCAAAATTTAGGTTGCATGCAATTTATTGTTAGTTAATTCGCTCATTTCTACCTCTAAACCGCTGAAGTGAGTAACACAGATTCCATGACACTATTATGCGGTGGGATGGATAAGGCAACAGTCAGTTCTTTCAAGTTGATATTTTGGAAATTGGGAAAATTCAGAAGAGTAAGGAACTGAACCGCTTTGATAATAGAAAATTTTGATGGTTAGAGAACCAGAGCATCTCCAAATCAGCAGGTCCTCTGGGGTCTCCCTGATATTAAGTGCCTCCAAAGAAGGAATTAAGATAAATGGTCTTTCTAGGGGCATGGGCACCTAATTGATTCATGGAGGACCAAACACTAGCTCATGTGAGACAATGCCACAGAACAGCTATTGTAACAAAAAATTCCTAAAAAAGTTACATTGGTATTCCCATTTTCACATGTATGACATATACACCACTCTCATGATAGAAGAGGGCTCCTATCTTGCACCAACGGGAAAGAAGAGACGGCCATGCTAATGTAACACTGTTTAGTCCTCTTCTTTTGTATCCAATTATGGTAAGAAAAAAAATTATGTGGTCTGATGTCTACAGTAAAATATTAGTCTACATTCACAGTGTTTTGTTTTTTGGCATTATTGTAGAGTTTCTGGAACCAGTGGTATATATTAACCCATTAGGTAACCAGAAAATTTTTGTTTTTGCATTTTGCTTTTTATCTCCCAGCCATCTAATAGACCAAACTTTATTTTACTTTTCTCTTCAATCAGCCTTAAAAGGTATTTTTCAGCCTTAAAAGGTATTTCTGTTCAATCAACCTCAAAAGGTATTCAATCAACCTTAAAATGTATTATTTTTTGTACTGAAAACCAGGAAAAAAAAAAATCTTTGCATTTCTGCCAAGGTTTTTCTTGTTTTATTTTTATATTGTTCACTATTTGCTAAAACTCAAATGACGATCTTATTCTGTGGGTCAGCATGATTACAACAATAGCAAATATATATAGTTGTATTATGTTTTACTACAGTACTTTAAAAAAAATAGAATCTGTTTTTTTGCCTACAGAGTTGTGCGTGTTTTTTTTTTTTTTTTGCAAGGACGAAGTTTGTTCTGCTTTCCTGGCGCAAATAACACTTGATCCAGATGTTCCCAGGATATGGCAATAATTCTTTATTAAAATTGCCAGACGAGTATACAAAGGCACAACGCGTTTCGGGGACACAAGAGCCCCTTCATCAGGTTGTTTTTTTTTTTTGTATTTTTTTTTTTAGCTTGGTACCATTTTGTGGTACATATGAATTTTTGATCACTGTTAGTAAAGTTTTTTTGTTACAGTAGGTGAGAATTGACAAGAAAATGGTGAATCAAGCATTTTTTATTTTTTCTGTAAAGGCTTTCATCGCGCGGTGAATATATTTTTGGATTTTAATACTTTAGACATTTTTGGACATGGCAGTACCTATTATGTTTATTTTTATTGTTTATTTTTAAAGATGAGCGAGCACTAAAATTCTCGGGTGCTCGTTATTCGAGTCAAATTTTTCCCGATGCTCGGGTGCTCGTTTCGAATAACGAACCCCATTGAAGTCAATGGGAGACTCGAGCATTTTTTGCAGGGGACCAAGGCTCTGCCTAGGGAAGGCTGGGTGAAAACCTGGAAACCTCAGAAAATGATGGAAACACCCTGGAAATAGACAGGAAAAAGCAGGGGCAGCATACATGGATGCCTCTGAGGCTGCCTAATCCCACCATTACCCCAAAATCTCGGGCAACAGCCTGGTGGTGACCCTCAAGGCAATTGTGCTCACCCAGACCATAAAAAATTTATCGTGGCCCTGTATGGCTATGACTACAAAGTGACCGAGTTACACTGCAGGAGCAGGCGAAGCACATAAAAATTTATCGAGGCCCTGTATGGATATGACTACAGAGTGACTGAGTTACAGTGCAGGAGCAGGCGAAGCACATAAAAATTTATCGTGGCCCTGTATGGCTGTGACTACAGAGTGACCGAGTTACAGTGCGGGAGCAGGCGAAGTACATAAAAATTTATCGAGGCCCTGTATGGCTGTGACTACAGAGTGACCGAGTTACACTGCAGGAGCAGGCGAAGCACATAAAAATTTATCGTGGCCCTGTATGGCTGTGACTACAGAGTGACCGAGTTACAGTGCAGGAGCAGGCGAAGCACATAAAAATTTATCGAGGCCCTGTATGGCTGTGACTACAGAGTGACCGAGTTACACTGCAGGAGCAGGCGAAGCACATAAAAATTTATCGTGGCCCTGTATGGCTGTGACTACAGAGTGACCGAGTTACAGTGCGGGAGCCGGCGAAGCACATAAAAATTTATCGAGGCCCTGTATGGCTATGACTACAGAGTGACCGAGTTACACTGCACGAGCAGGCGAAGCACATAAAAATTTATCGAGGCCCTGTATGGCTGTGACTACAGAGTGACCGAGTTACAGTGCAGGAGCAGGCGAAGCACATAAAAATTTATTGTGGCCCTGTATGGCTGTGACTACAGAGTGACCGAGTTACACTGCAGGAGCAGGCGAAGCACATAAAAATTTATCGAGGCCCTGTATAGCTGTGACTACAGAGTGACCGAGTTACAGTGCAGGAGCAGGCGAAGCACATAAAAATTTATCGTGGCCCTGTATGGCTGTGACTACAGAGTGACCGAGTTACAGTGCAGGAGCAGGCGAAGCACATAAAAATTTATCGAGGCCCTGTATGGCTGTGACTACAGAGTGACCGAGTTACACTGCAGGAGCAGGCAAAGCACATAAAAATTTATCGTGGCCCTGTATGGCTGTGACTACAGAGTGACCGAGTTACAGTGCGGGAGCAGGCGAAGCACATAAAAATTTATCGAGGCCCTGTATGGCTATGACTACAGAGTGACCGAGTTACAGTGCAGGAGCAGGCGAAGCACATAAAAATTTATCAAGGCCCTGTATGGCTGTGACTACAGAGTGACCGAGTTACAGTGCAGGAGCAGGCGAAGCACATAAAAATTTATCGTGGCCCTGTATGGCTGTGACTACAGAGTGACCGAGTTACACTGCAGGAGCAGGCGAAGCACATAAAAATTTATCGTGGCCCTGTATGGCTGTGACTACAGAGTGACCGAGTTACACTGCAGGAGCAGGCGAAGCACATAAAAATTTATTTTGGCCCTGTATGGCTTTGACTACAGAGTGATCGAGTTACAGTGCAGGAGCAGGCGAAGCACATAAAAATTTATCGAGGCCCTATATAGCTGTGACTACAGAGGGACCGAGTTACACTGCAGGAGCCGATGAAGCACATAAAAATTTATCGTGGCCCTGTATGGCTGTGACTACAGAGTGATCGAGTTACAGTGCAGGAACAGGCGAAGCACATAAAAATTTATCGTGGCCCTGTATGGCTGTGACTACAGAGTGACCGAGTTACACTGCAGGAGCAGGCGAAGCACATAAAAATTTATCGTGGCCCTGTATGGCTGTGACTACAGAGTGACCGAGTTACACTGCAGGAGCAGGCGAAGCACATAAAAATTTATCGTGGCCCTGTATGGCTGTGACTACAGAGTGACCGAGTTACAGTGCGGGAGCCGGCGAAGCACATAAAAATTTATCGAGGCCCTGTATGGCTATGACTACAGAGTGACCGAGTTACACTGCACGAGCAGGCGAAGCACATAAAAATTTATCGAGGCCCTGTATGGCTGTGACTACAGAGTGACCGAGTTACACTGCAGGAGCAGGCGAAGCACATAAAAATTTATCGAGGCCCTGTATAGCTGTGACTACAGAGTGACCGAGTTACAGTGCAGGAGCAGGCGAAGCACATAAAAATTTATCGTGGCCCTGTATGGCTGTGACTACAGAGTGACCGAGTTACAGTGCAGGAGCAGGCGAAGCACATAAAAATTTATCGAGGCCCTGTATGGCTGTGACTACAGAGTGACCGAGTTACACTGCAGGAGCAGGCAAAGCACATAAAAATTTATCGTGGCCCTGTATGGCTGTGACTACAGAGTGACCGAGTTACAGTGCGGGAGCCGGCGAAGCACATAAAAATTTATCGAGGCCCTGTATGGCTATGACTACAGAGTGACCGAGTTACACTGCAGGAGCAGGCGAAGCACATAAAAATTTATCAAGGCCCTGTATGGCTGTGACTACAGAGTGACCGAGTTACAGTGCAGGAGCAGGCGAAGCACATAAAAATTTATCGTGGCCCTGTATGGCTGTGACTACAGAGTGACCGAGTTACAGTGCAGGAGCAGGCGAAGCACATAAAAATTTATCGTGGCCCTGTATGGCTGTGACTACAGAGTGACCGAGTTACACTGCAGGAGCAGGCGAAGCACATAAAAATTTATCGTGGCCCTGTATGGCTGTGACTACAGAGTGACCGAGTTACAGTGCGGGAGCAGGCGAAGTACATAAAAATTTATCGAGGCCCTGTATGGCTGTGACTACAGAGTGACCGAGTTACACTGCAGGAGCAGGCGAAGCACATAAAAATTTATCGTGGCCCTGTATGGCTGTGACTACAGAGTGACCGAGTTACAGTGCAGGAGCAGGCGAAGCACATAAAAATTTATCGAGGCCCTGTATGGCTGTGACTACAGAGTGACCGAGTTACACTGCAGGAGCAGGCGAAGCACATAAAAATTTATCGTGGCCCTGTATGGCTGTGACTACAGAGTGACCGAGTTACAGTGCGGGAGCCGGCGAAGCACATAAAAATTTATCGAGGCCCTGTATGGCTATGACTACAGAGTGACCGAGTTACACTGCACGAGCAGGCGAAGCACATAAAAATTTATCAAGGCCCTGTATGGCTGTGACTACAGAGTGACCGAGTTACAGTGCAGGAGCAGGCGAAGCACATAAAAATTTATTGTGGCCCTGTATGGCTGTGACTACAGAGTGACCGAGTTACACTGCAGGAGCAGGCGAAGCACATAAAAATTTATCGAGGCCCTGTATAGCTGTGACTACAGAGTGACCGAGTTACAGTGCAGGAGCAGGCGAAGCACATAAAAATTTATCGTGGCCCTGTATGGCTGTGACTACAGAGTGACCGAGTTACAGTGCAGGAGCAGGCGAAGCACATAAAAATTTATCGAGGCCCTGTATGGCTGTGACTACAGAGTGACCGAGTTACACTGCAGGAGCAGGCAAAGCACATAAAAATTTATCGTGGCCCTGTATGGCTGTGACTACAGAGTGACCGAGTTACAGTGCGGGAGCCGGCGAAGCACATAAAAATTTATCGAGGCCCTGTATGGCTATGACTACAGAGTGACCGAGTTACACTGCAGGAGCAGGCGAAGCACATAAAAATTTATCAAGGCCCTGTATGGCTGTGACTACAGAGTGACCGAGTTACAGTGCAGGAGCAGGCGAAGCACATAAAAATTTATCGTGGCCCTGTATGGCTGTGACTACAGAGTGACCGAGTTACACTGCAGGAGCAGGCGAAGCACATAAAAATTTATCGTGGCCCTGTATGGCTGTGACTACAGAGTGACCGAGTTACACTGCAGGAGCAGGCGAAGCACATAAAAATTTATTTTGGCCCTGTATGGCTTTGACTACAGAGTGATCGAGTTACAGTGCAGGAGCAGGCGAAGCACATAAAAATTTATCGAGGCCCTATATAGCTGTGACTACAGAGTGACCGAGTTACACTGCAGGAGCAGATGAAGCACATAAAAATTTATCGTGGCCCTGTATGGCTGTGACTACAGAGTGATCGAGTTACAGTGCAGGAACAGGCGAAGCACATAAAAATTTATCGTGGCCCTGTATGGCTGTGACTACAGAGTGACCGAGTTACACTGCAGGAGCAGGCGAAGCACATAAAAATTTATAGTGGCCCTGTATGGCTGTGACTACAGAGTGACCGAGTTACACTGCAGGAGCAGGCGAAGCACATAAAAATTTATCGTGGCCCTGTATGGCTGTGACTACAGAGTGACCGAGTTACAGTGCGGGAGCAGGCGAAGCACATAAAAATTTATCGAGGCCCTGTATGGCTATGACTACAGAGTGACCGAGTTACACTGCACGAGCAGGCGAAGCACATAAAAATTTATCGAGGCCCTGTATGGCTGTGACTACAGAGTGACCGAGTTACACTGCAGGAGCAGGCGAAGCACATAAAAATTTATCGAGGCCCTGTATAGCTGTGACTACAGAGTGACCGAGTTACAGTGCAGGAGCAGGCGAAGCACATAAAAATTTATCGTGGCCCTGTATGGCTGTGACTACAGAGTGACCGAGTTACAGTGCAGGAGCAGGCGAAGCACATAAAAATTTATCGAGGCCCTGTATGGCTGTGACTACAGAGTGACCGAGTTACACTGCAGGAGCAGGCAAAGCACATAAAAATTTATCGTGGCCCTGTATGGCTGTGACTACAGAGTGACCGAGTTACAGTGCGGGAGCCGGCGAAGCACATAAAAATTTATCGAGGCCCTGTATGGCTATGACTACAGAGTGACCGAGTTACACTGCAGGAGCAGGCGAAGCACATAAAAATTTATCAAGGCCCTGTATGGCTGTGACTACAGAGTGACCGAGTTACAGTGCAGGAGCAGGCGAAGCACATAAAAATTTATCGTGGCCCTGTATGGCTGTGACTACAGAGTGACCGAGTTACACTGCAGGAGCAGGCGAAGCACATAAAAATTTATCGTGGCCCTGTATGGCTGTGACTACAGAGTGACCGAGTTACACTGCAGGAGCAGGCGAAGCACATAAAATTTTATTTTGGCCCTGTATGGCTTTGACTACAGAGTGATCGAGTTACAGTGCAGGAGCAGGCGAAGCACATAAAAATTTATCGAGGCCCTATATAGCTGTGACTACAGAGGGACCGAGTTACACTGCAGGAGCCGATGAAGCACATAAAAATTTATCGTGGCCCTGTATGGCTGTGACTACAGAGTGATCGAGTTACAGTGCAGGAACAGGCGAAGCACATAAAAATTTATCGTGGCCCTGTATGGCTGTGACTACAGAGTGACCGAGTTACACTGCAGGAGCAGGCGAAGCACATAAAAATTTAGCGTGACCCTGTATGGCGGTGACACCACTAGAGATGAGCGAACATGCTCGTCCGAGCTTGGTGCTCGTTCGAGCATTAGGGTACTCGTAACTGCTTGATGCTCGGACGAGTATCTCGCCATGCTCGAGGAAATGGCAACTTCCGCATCGTGCTTTTTTTTCCGCATCGTGCCTAAAAACACAGCCAATCACAAGCCAGGAGACTCTACAGTACACCCAGCATCACGTGGGGCCCTTACATGTCGATAACAGGGGTTGGCTGGCTTGATCAGGTGACCCTGGAATATACTACCGACTGGCCGCGGCGCTCGGCTCAGATGCCGTCTGGATGTCGTTAGGGATAGAGCTGCTGCCTTTCAGGGACAGTGTTAGGGCCTGCATTTAGTTGTCTGTTAGGCAGGGATCACCCACAAAGAACCCAACAGCCCTTCTAAGGGCTAGAAGACATTTTATTTTTATTTTTTTTTGTCACTTGGCTGGCTGGCACTAGTAGTGCAGCTATGTGTGTCACAGTTCAACACATTCGCTCCCATCCGTATATACTGTCCAGGTGACACTTTCTGTACGTCACACAATACAACCAAGTCATTTGCTACCAATATCATCTACCGCTTGATCCAGAATATTCTCTGTGTGACATTTGTCTGGGTCGCAGAATAAATAGCCACCGTTAAGAGGGTGTCAGTCAGTTCTACCATATTTCCTGCACGTCACGTTCCCAAAAAAACAAAATATAAAAAAAATATAAAAAAACAAATATAAAAAAATATATATATTTTTTCAGTTGTTTTAGCTCAGTGATACAAATCCATTTTACTCAGCTTTGTGTAACCTTTCTGTGTGTCACAGTTCAGCACATTCGCTCCCATCCGTATATACTGTCCAGGTGACACTTTCTGTACGTCACACAATACAACCAAGTCATTTGCTACCAATATCATCTACCGCTTGATCCAGAAAACTCTCTGTGCGACATTTCTCTGGGTCGCAGACTAAATAGCCACCGTTAACAGGGTGTCAGTCAGTCCTACCATAGTTCCTGCACGTTAAGTTCCCAAAAAAACAAAATTGTAAAAAAAATATAAAAAAAAAATATTAAAAAAAAATATATTTTTTCAGTTGTTTTAGCTCAGTGATACAAATCCATTTTACTCAGCTTTGTGTAACCTTTCTGTGTGTCACAGTTCAGCACATTCGCTCCCATCCGTATATACTGTCCAGGTGACACTTTCTGTACGTCACACAATACAACCAAGTCATTTGCTACCAATATCATCTACCGCTTGATCCAGAAAATTCTCTGTGTGACATTTGTCTGGGTCACAGACTAAATAGCCACCGTTAACAGGGTGTCAGTCAGTTCTACCATATTTCCTGCACGTCACGTTCCCAAAAAAACAAAATATAAAAAAAAAAAATTATTATTTCAGTTGTTTTAGCTCAGTGATACAAATCAATTTTACTCAGCTTTGTGTAACCTTTCTGTGTGTCACAGTTCAGCACATTCGCTCCCATCCGTATATACTGTCCAGGTGACACTTTCTGTACGTCACTTAATTCTACCAGACTGAACAAGTTTGTGGGTTTCAGTACACCAGGCCCGTTTAATTTTTTTTTTTTATATCATACACTTATATAAAAACAATGTTGAACCCCAGGGCTAAGGGTCGAGGACGAGGGCGTGGGCGTGGGCATTCAATTACTGCAGGGGGCAGAGGCCGTGGTCCTGGGCAGGGTAAGACAGTACCTGCTGATGAGGGAGCTGTGGAACGCCGCAGAGTTACACTCCCTAGCTTCATGTCTCAACTTACAGGGACACGTGGTAGAGGACTGTTAAAACCACAACAGTGTGAACAGCTGATCTCGTGGATTGCGGACAATGCTTCAAGTAATTTGTCCACCAGTCAGTCTTCCACGCAATCCTCCCACGTTACCCAAGGGAGCACTCCTCTGGCTCCTCCACCTCAACCTCCTTCCCCCCAGTCTGCCCCCTCCCAGGAAAATTTGGAATGCCATCCGGCATACTCTCAGGAACTGTTTTCTGGACCCTTCCCAGAGTCACAAACCACTTCTCAGGTTGCTGCTGACCTCGTTCCCGATGCCCAAGTTTTCCAACTGTCGCAGTCTGTGGGTGATGATGATGACAATGTTGAGTTAGTGGAAGAAGTTTGTAAAGAGGTGTCAGACGATGAGGAGACACGGTTGTCAGACAGTGGTGAAGTTGTTGTTAGGGGAGGAATTCCGAGGGGGGAGCAGACTGAGGAATCGGAGGATGACGAAGTGACTGACCCAAGCTGGGTTGATATGCCGAGTGAAGACAGTGCTTCTGAGGCGGAGGCGAGTGCTGCACCAGAACAGGTTGTAAGAGGCAGTGGTGTGGCCAGAGGGAGAAGCAGGGCCAGAGCTTTTGCATCAGCAGCAACTGTTTCACGTAGTGAAGCTCCCGTGGCGAGGTCTAGATGTTCGCAAGTCTGGAGGTTCTTTAAAGAAAGTGAGGATGACCGATGGACTGTGGTGTGCAACCTGTGCCACACCAGGATCAGCAGGGGTGCCACCACTACTAGCCTAACCACCACCAGCATGCGCAGGCATATGAGTGCTAAACACCCCACTCAATGGAACCAAGGCCATTCACCACCTCCTGCGGGTCACACCACTGCTCCTTCCCCTGTGTCACTCGCTTCCTCTGCTAGTCAACCCCCTGCGTCACTCGCTGCCTCTGCTAGTCAACCCCCTGCCCAGGACCCCGGCACGAGCGCCTCCCGCCGGAAAACCACACCTTCGCCTCAACGATCCTCCACAGTGTCCACCAATGTGTCCCAGCGCAGCGTTCAGCTGTCTTTACAGCAGACGCTGGAGCGCAAGAGGAAATACAGTTCCACCCACCCACATGCCCAAGCCCTCAACGTCCACATCTCCAAATTGCTTAGCCTGGAGATGCTGCCCTATAGGCTGGTAGAGACCGAGGCCTTTCGCAATCTCATGGCGGTGGCTGCCCCTCGGTATTTCGTCCCCAGCCGCCACTATTTTTCCCGATGTGCCGTCCCAGCCCTACACCAGCACGTGTAAGAGAACATCATCCGTGCCCTGACCAACGCTGTTTCTGAGAAGGTCCACCTAACCACGGACACGTGGACAAGTGCTGCCGGGCAGGGACACTATATCTCACTGACGGCACATTGGGTTAACTTGGTGGAGGCTGGGACCGAGAATGACCCTGGGGCCGCTCATGTACTGCCCACACCGAGGATTGCGGGGCCTACCTCGGTCACGGTCTCTCAGACGTACTATGCCTCCTCCTCCTCCGACCCCTCCTCCTCCACCGAATTACCATCCATGGGCACGGCGCCTTCAGTCGGTAGCTCTAGGCGCAGCAGCAGTGCCGTGGGTAAGCGCCAGCAGGCGGTGCTCAAACTGCTGAGCTTAGGTGACAAAAGGCACACCGCCCAAGAGCTGTTACAGGGCATCACGGCGCAGACCGATGTGTGGCTGGCACCGCTAAACCTCAAGCCAGGCATGGTTGTGTGTGACAACGGGCGTAACCTGGTGGCGGCTCTGCAACTCGGCAGACTGACACATGTGCCATGCCTGGCCCACGTGTTCAATCTAATAGTTCAGCGGTTCCTCAAGACATACCCCAATCTGTCTGATTTGCTCACCAAGGTGCGCCGCATCTGTGCGCATTTCCGCAAGTCGACCACAGATGCTGCCACTCTCAGGGCAGCACAGCGCCGCCTACAACTGCCCGCTCACCGACTGTTGTGCGACGTGCCCACGAGATGGAATTCCACATTAAACATGTTATCCAGAGTTTACCAGCAGCGCAGAGCTATTGTAGACTGCCAGATGTCATCTTCCACCAGAACTGGTAGTCAGGTTTCTCAGATTCCTCGAGTCTACAATGAGGAGTGGACGTGGATGTCTGATATCTGCCAGGTGTTGAGCAACTTTGAGGAGTCAACACAGATGGTCAGCGGTGATGCCGCCATTATCAGCCTCACCATCCCGCTGCTTTGCCTGTTGAAAAACTCACTGCTCAGCATCAAGTCGGATGCTTTGCACTTGTCACAAGAGACGGTGGAGGAAGATACGTCGCTTGATAGCCAGAGCACCCTCCGGTCTGTTTCTCAGCGCCTATCGGAGGAGGGGGATGAGGATGAGGAGGAAGAGGAGGAGAATGTCAGCGAGACAGTAGAGGGTACCAGTGCTCAGTCCTTAACTCTTGAGCGTGTATGGGCTGAAGAGGAGGACTTGGAGGAGGAGGAGGAGGAGGAGGAAATGGAGAGTCAGGTCAGTGAGGAGAGGGAATTCTTGCATGTTGGGACTCTGGCGCACATGGCAGACTTCATGTTAGGCTGCCTATCCCGTGACCCTCGCGTTAGAAGAATTTTTTCCAACACCGATTACTGGGTGTTCACTCTCCTGGACCCACGGTACAAGCAGAACCTTTCCACTCTCATCCCTGCAGAGGAAAGGAGTATGAGAGTGAATAGGTATCAACAGGCCCTGGTGCACAAGCTGAAACAATTCTTCCCATCTGACGCCGCTAGCGGCAGAGGGCATGGTTCTGTGGGCCAAGTAGCGGGGGAGAGGAGGCGAGCAGGCAGCTTGTCCAGCACTGGCAGGGGAACGCTCTCCAAGGCCTTTGCCAGTTTTATGTCACCCCAGCAAGACAGTGTCACCTGTCCCCAGTCTAGGCAGAGTAGGGGGGAGCTGTACAGAAAGATGGTGAGGGAGTACCTAGCTGACCATACCAACGTCCGTAGCGATCACTCTGCTCCATACAACTACTGGGTTTCAAAGCTGGACACGTGGCCTGAACTGGCGCTGTAACGCCTTGGAGGTGCTGGCCTGCCCTGCCGCTAGCGTGCTGTCAGAGCGGGTATTCAGTGCAGCTGGTGGCGTCATCACCGATAAGCGTACACGCCTGTCAACTGACAGCGCTGACAGGCTGACGC
>ONZH01014242.1:0-79737 GCA_900303285.1 Rhinella marina
CACAGCCAGTATCCGTGTTTGTGGATCCGCAATTTGTGGACCTCAAAACACATATGTCTGTGAATGTAGCCTCAGGGTTAGCAGTAGTTTAGGGTCTGTATGGCGTAGTATAGAATTAGTGTTTGGGCAGTTAGGTGTCGAATATTAGGGTTTGGGACAGGATTAGGTGTCAATATTAGGGTTAGGGGTCCAGGATTAGGAGGTCAGTACAAGGGTTGGGGTCAGGGGCCAGTATTAGCGGTCAGGGGCCAGTACTAAGGTTAGGCTACTTTCACACTTGCGTCAGCAAGGATCCATTTGTGAGATCCGTCACAGGCTCTCACAAACGGTCCTGAAACTGATCAGTTTTTCCTTAATGCATTCTGAATGGATAAGGATCCGTTCAAAATGCATCAGTTTGGCCTCCGTTCTGTCTCCATTCCGCTCTGGCAGCGTTTTGGTGTCCCGCTTGACTGAGCAGAATGGAGACAGATCCGTCAATGACTACAATGTAAGTCAATGGGAACGGATCCGTTTACTTATGCACAATAGTAAACGGATCCGTCCCCCACTGACTTTCAATGGAGTTCTGAACGGATCCGTCTCTGCTAATATAAAATATAATACAAACGGATCTGTTCAGAACGGATGCAGACGGTTGTATTATCAGGACGGATCCGTTTATGAGAGCCTGGACGGATCTCACAAACGGATCCTGCTGACGCAAGTGTGAAAGTAGCCTTAGGGGTGCGACAGTATTAGGGGGTCAGGCAAGGCCAGTATTAGGGGTCAGTACTAGGGGGTAAGGGGCTAGTATCAGGGTTAGGGGTCCAAGGTTAGAGGTCAGTACTAGGGTAGGGGGTCAGGGGCCAAAATAAGTGGTCAGCGGCCAGTACTTAGAGGTCAGGGGCCAGTACTAGGGTTAGGGGTCAGGCAGGGTCAGTATTAGAGGTCAGGGGCCTATATTAGGGTAATGAGTTAATGCAGGGTCAGTATTAGAGGTCAGGGGCCAGTACTAGGGTTAGGGGTCAGGCAGGGTCAGTATTAGGGGTCAGGGGCCAGTATTAGGGTCAGGGGTAAGGCAGGGTGTCCAGTAATAGGTGGGCAGGGGCCAGTATTAGGGTAAGCAGGGCCAGTATAGGGGGTCAGTAATAGGGAGGCAGGGGCAGTATTAGGGTAAGGCAGGGCCAGTATGCAGTAATAGGGAGGCAGGGGCAGTATTAGGTTAAGGGATGCATGTTAGAGAGCATGGGGGGGGGGGGGCAGCATAATACTCACCTGTCCAGGCGCGGCCCACGTGCAGCCCGGCCTCTTCTGGCGGGTCTGCTCTAAAGAACGTCGCAGGCGACGCGATGACGTCATCAGCGCGCCTGCGTCAATTCAGTGCGCCGGCCACCGGGTGTAGCGGAGCAGGGAACCAGAGGTTCCCTGCTCCGCCTGCGCTGGCTGCTACTGGCACAATTGTATCTGCATCTAGTGGATTCAGATACAATTGAGTTCAGGAGCCGCGGCGGCCCTGACATACACCGGCCCGGGGGGCATCTGCCCTCCTGCCCCCCGGCCCAGCCCGCCCCTGGGAGTCAGTTAAAAGTTGAAAACTGAGCATGTGCGGCCTTCTCAGTGACCAGGTCAAAGAAATAAGAAATTAAGTAGTCCTATACAGATACATTTTATTGAATAACTCAGTAGCTGTACAAAATTTTTAATGACATGCAATTACAAAAGTATTCAGATCCAGGTGCTGGTTTGAAAACTGTAGAATATTTTTCGTGAGACAACCCCTTTAAATGAAATAAATGAAATAGACTAATTTTAGACTAAGACCGTTCAGTAGTAATAAAAGATATTTTCTTCCATTGCTACCCATTGCGTGTCCTCATAAATCACCATGGCATTGAACTGTAATTCAGGCCACCCTCAAAAGAAGGACTTAAAAGCACCCTCCAACCCCCCAAGGTCCCGCTAAACCACGCCCCCGACCCCATCAGGTCATGTCCCTCCCACTCCACAGCCAATGGGGATTGAGAAAATGAAGGTAAAAATCAACTTCTGTCAGCTGCATTGACTTTCTCTCTGCAACACACACACAAACATTAAATGAAATAGATTAAATATACCCAGGCGAAGCTGGGTCCTTCTGCTAGTATAATATAAAAGACTAGTGCTTTACTGCAGTGTATATATCCCTTTTGTAACTTCTTTAACCTCTTCCCAATATATGACAAAATAGTACATCATAGCGGGAAGTGAATTCCTGCAATTTGACGTACTACTACGTCATGCTGATCAGGTGGGCATTGAAACGGTGCATGCATAATCAGTGCAGGGGCCTGGCAGTGTTTGATAGTTGGGCCCCTGCTCTATCCACTGGCATCGCTGTAAAAGCCAATGCCGTTGGATTAACCCTTTTTATGCCGCGGGTGAGGATTCCCAAAGGGTCCCTACGCTGCAGTGACAGGGACCCAATGGGAGAGAAGGCAGCCCGATGCCTTGCAGAGGCATCAGGACCTTCCTTCTAGGGAAGTCGTTGGCTGAGTCTCCTAGGCAACTGTTAGTGTATTACACAGTGCAAAGTTATTACAATACAGATGTATTGTAATGCATTACAGAAAGGATCATACCCCCAAAAGTTGAAGTCCCAGAGTGGGACAAAAATAAAGTTAAAAAAAGTGTTTGTAATAATAATAAAAATAAAGTATCAAGTAAAAAAATTCCCCTTTCACCTGATTTTATAATAAAAAAAGAAAAAACAAACACATATTAGGTATTGCCGCATCCCTAAGCAAAACTCACAGAAACAAAAGGATAAAAAAAGGATAAAAGACATCCTGCATGATGTGATAATGATTGCGGATGTCAGTGGCTATATATATCAAAGTAAATCACAGAAAAATAATATTAGTGCACAAAAATAGATGCAAACAATATATACTGTATAAACTAAGACCTCATTCTGATATGTTAAAATCTGAGACTCTTAGCCAATATATTTTTATCAAAACACATCTGTGCCCACCTACCCAGCGTCACGGTGGTCTCAGGTCAGGCAGGTCCTACGCTAAACCTAACTATGCCGTTGGGCATCTATATCTAGGAGCGTGGACACTGCACATATAGGTGTGTTGCTCCTAGTGACCTCTATGTGCACACAGCAACCAATGAGAGGAGGAGCAAACACACCTATATGTACCACGCAATCAAGGCGCTCAATTTGATAGGAAGAGCAAAAGTGCACAAGAATGCTACTCAAGATAAGCTAAGAGCGCATTCACACCTGAAGGTGCCTCTCCCTCAGGTACATGTTATAAACTAAGCAAAACTCACAGAAACAAAAGGATAAAAAAAGGATAAAAGACATCCTGGATGATGTGATAATGATTGCGGATGTCAGTGGCTATATATATCAAAGTAAATCACAGAAAAATAATATTAGTGCACAAAAATAGATGCAAACAATATATACTGTATAAACTAAGACCTCATTCTGATATGATAAAATCTGAGACTCTTACCCAATATATTTTGATCAAAACACATCTTGCCGCATCGCTAACAACCGGCTCTATAAATATATCATATAATCTACACTGTCAGATAAACACTGACCGATCAAAAAACTGTGCCAAAAAAGCTATTTTTTGTCACCTTACATCACAAAAAGTGCAACATCAAGCGATCAAAAAGTCTTATGTACCCCAAAATAGTATTAATAAAACAGTCATCTCATCCCACAAAAAATATGGCTCTCAGAATATAGAGACACTAAAACATGATTTTTTTTTGTTTTAAAAATGCTTTTATTGTGTTAAAGTGAAATAAATAAAAAAGACATATTAGGTATTGCCGCATTCACAACGACCGGCTCTATAAAAATATAGAAAATAAAAACTTACACCTTACATCAAAAAAAGTGTAATACCAAGCAATCAAAAAATCATATGCATCAAACCATCACCTCATCCTGCAAAAAATGAGCCCCTACATAAGACAATTACCCAACAAAATTTTAAAAAAAAACTATGGCTCCCAGAATATGGAGACACTATTTTTTGTTTCAAAAATGCTTTTATTGTATAAAACTTTAATAAATTTAAAAAGTATATATATTAGTTATTGCTATGTCCGTAAGGCCCTGCTCTATACAAATATCACATGACCTACTCCCACAGATGAACGCCATAAAAAATAAAAACTGTGCTAAAAGAACTAATTTTTTGTCACCTTGCATCATAAAGTTTAATATTGAATGATCAAAAAATCACATGTACCCAAAAATGGTACCAATAAAAACATCAACTCTTCCTGCATTTCAAAAATGCTTTATTATGTAAAACAAACAAACAAAAAAGTAGACATTTGATATTGTCGCATCCGTAACAATTTATTATATAAAAATTGTTTTTTAATCTGTCAGATGAACATTGTAAAAAAAGAAATAAAAAAAAAAACTGAACACCCAATATAGTATCAATAAAACTGTTACCTTATCCCGTAGTTTCTAAAAACTACAATCTAAATCTAAAAACCAGTCCAGCAAAATCTGCCTTCCAAAAACCATCTGGCGCACCTTTCCTTCTGCACCCTGCCATGCACCCATACATCAGTTTACCACCACATGTGGGGTGTTTCTTTAAACTGCAGAATTAGGTTGATAGATATTGAGTTTTGTTTGGCTGTTAACCCTTGATGTGTTACAGAAAAAATTGATTAAAATGGAAAATCTGCCAAAAAAAGTGAAATTTAGAAATTCTATCTCCATTTTCCTTTCATTCTTGTGGAATACCTAAAGGGTTACCAAAGTTTGCAAAATCAGTTTTGAATAACTTGAGGGGGTTAGTTTCTAAAATTGGGTCATTTATGAGTGGTTTCTACTATGTAAGTCCTACAAAGTGACTTCATAACTGAACTGGTCCTTAAAAAGTGGGTTTTGGAAATTGCTTCTAAAATTCTAACATCTAATTGCTTCTAACACCCTAAAAAATAAAATGACATGTTAAAAATAATGCCAGCGTAAAGTAGAAATATGGGAAATGTTAGGTAATAAATATTTTATGATGTATCACTTTCTGTTTTAAAAGCAGAGAAACTGAAATTTTGAAAATTGCGATTTTTTCCCCCAAACTTTTGGTAACTTTGGGATTTTTTCATAAATAAAGGTGAAATATATTGACTCAAATTTATGATCCAAAAGAGGGCTGTCTCACAGTAATTTTGCATATATCTTTACTAATTCATACACAGGACACAATTAAAAACAAGATAAAAATAAATAAAAAAAACCAAAATTTTATACACCCTATATATAATCACAGTCCAATTAAATGCGGAGCTCTCGCATATAAAATTCATATATGAAAAAGTCTCTTAAAAACATGGTTTCCTTGTTTTTCAATTCTCTTTGGTGTACAATTATTCATATCAATTACATAAATATACAAAAAAAAATCAAATACATAGAATGCAACCGCACACTGCTACCAGATAAAGCACAAAATGCCATAGTGATATCGAGTATTCCAAAGCTCATGCTATGCTTGTTTGATAAATCAGAGACTCTTGGCAAATACATTTTGTACAAAATTATCTGAGCCCATTGAATCGTCAAGGTGTTCTCTGCAGAATGGGAACCTAACACTATCTCCTACCTGTTATGTGCCAGACTTGGCTTCCATATAATCAGGGGGTGTTTTGTTCCACATGCTGTAGTATCCACTCTGCCTTTTGCCATTTCTGGTGCTTCAAAGGCCTCCCCTAGTTCAGGAATGCAGATACTAGCATGCATGCCAAATCACTCGGCTTTATAGTTGCACTGATTAAAAACAACCTGTGGGGCAAATGGGCTGGTCAGGAGTGCATGACCAAATGGAGTAGCCACACCTCCAGTACAAACTTACAAAGAAAAAAAGAGAAATTTCAGTCAGCACATTCCAGAGTGCAGGTGCTGGTTGCTATGGCTAAATACATGTCAAGTCTGGCACATAACAGGTAGGATAATAGTAGTTAGGTTCCCATTCTGCAGAGAACACCTTGACAATTCGGTGAATGGGCTCAGATAATTTTGTACAAAATATATTTGCCAAGAGTCTCTGAGTTATCAAACAAGCATAGCATGAGCTTTGGAATACTCTATATTACTATGGCATTTTGTCTTTTATCTGGTAGCAGTGTGCGGTTGCATTCTATGTATTTTCCTTTGACATGTATTTAGCCATAGCAACCAGCACCTGCACTCTGGGATGTGCTGACTGAAATTTCTCTTATTTTCTAATTATCGCTCCCCACAGTCGATTTCTTCACACCAAGCTGCTTGCCTATTGCAGATTCAGTCTTCCCAGCCTGGTGCAGGTCTACAATTTTGTTTCTGGTGTCCTTCGACAGCTCTTTGGTCTTCACCATAGTGGAGTTTGGAGTGTGACTGTTTGAGGTTGTGGACAGGTGTCTTTTATACTGATAACAAATTCAAACAGGTGCCATTACTACAGGTAATGAGTGAAGGACTGAGAAGCCTCTTAAAGAAGTTACAGGTCTGTGAGAGCCAGAAATCTTGCTTGTTTGTAGGTGACCAAATAATTATTTTCCACCACAATTAGCAAATAAATTCTTTAAAAATCAGACAATGTGATTTTCTGGATTTGTCTTCTCATTTTGTCTCTCATTTGGGATCTACCTATGATGTCAATTACAGGCCTCTCTCATCTTTTTAAGTGGGAAAACTTGCACAATTGACTAAATACTTTTTTCCCCCACTGTATATGCTAGTCTGTGATGGGATGAGCCCCAAACATATTTCAAAAACAATTTGTGAAGCTTAAGAAAAAAGGAGGGTGGAGATAGATAGGCAGAGATTGCATCATGTATAGTATTTTAGGTGTTATGATCATTTTAAGCAGACTTGACCAGCCCACCCAAGAGACATACGGTATCTTCCAAGAGCCAAGAATATTCTCAATCGAGTTCAAGAGAGGGGTATAGTTTAGTGAAAACCAAGAGTCCTGATATGTGCAGACCAAGGTATTTAATGGAGGACATGGACCATGTGAAGGAAGCGGAACGTTTGGTTTCTGCGATCGAGGCGGGAGAGCACATAATGTTTCGTGCCACTGATTTGGATGGATTTATTTTGAAGTTAGAAAGGGAGTTAAATTGTTCAAAGAGGCGAGTTAGGGCGGGAAAGGAGGATTCGGGGTTGGAGGTGGTTATTAACAGGTTGTCGGCATAAGCCGCTGTGTAATGCTATGTATCTCCCGCTCTGAATCCTCGTATCTCAGGGTGTGGCCGGTTAGCTTGAATAAGGGTCTCCATGGTGAGAACGAAGAGAAGGGGTGAAAGAGGGCAGCCCTGTCTCTGCCATTAGAGATTCGGAAAGGCAAGGATAAGGTGCCATTGACTCTCACCATGGCCAAAGGGCTTGTATACAGGGTCGAGACATAGTTAAGGAAGCTTTCTGGTAAGCCAGATCTACGTAAGGTGGCTGACATGTAAACCCAATCTATCCAGTCGAATGCTTTTTCAGCATCGTTACATAAGAGTGACAAAGGGGATTTTTTCGACTGGGCCAGCTGGATCATATGTAAGACTCTTAGGGTGTTATCTCTTCCTTCTCTAGTCTTCACGAAACACACCTGTTTGGGGTTGACCAAGGAGGAGAGAAACCAGTTAAGGCAATTGGCTAAGTCCTTAGCGTATAATTTGACATCTACGTTAAGTAGAGAAATTGGGCGATAGCTTCCACATAAAGCTGGGTCTTTTCCCTCCTTGGGCAAAACCGTGACATGGGCCTCCAAGGTTTGAGGGGGCAATGTATTGCCGTCCTGTAACGAGTTGAAAGTCGAGAGCTTGGGGGGAGGAGAGCCTCCTGGAATGCTATTATAATACATAATTGTTAGCCCGAGAAGAACATAATTTGGAGGGAAAAAGCCAGACTTGTTTACCACCAAAGCCAAGCAGACTGACCTGCTCTGGTTTAGCTATGTTATGTCTGAAAATCTGTTTGTCTGTAAAAACTGCTGAGTCATTGCCATTGAGTATCATTGAAGCTCTAATGTAAGTCTATGAGAGATGGAAAGTGTAACAATGTATCTGTTTGTGCTGAGTTTCTCCACTCCATCCCTCCCACTAGAAGGTTCCAGTCCAGCTAGAAATGGTATATAAGGAGAGCAGTCAGAGCTCCAAGTGTTCTGCAGTTAAGGACCAGAGTGAGAGACTCATGCCAGTCTGCATGAGTGACCACAAGAAAATGCTGAGACTGAGACTGGAGAAGCCAGCCCTATGCCTTGCCTGTTTTGTTTTGCACCTGAATTCCTCCAGTAAAGAAGCACACTGTTTAGTGCAGACCCTGACTCTCGAGACTTATTTCTCTCAGGTGCACCACAACTTACCATCCCTTCTGGGGAACAGCAACACATGGTGACACCTTGACAATGTCCGGGGGACCCAGCATGTCATTGGGGTCACCCCAAACCCTGCCACTGCATCTGTACTTCCAAGTCTTTGTCAGTAAGAAAGTGAGCAGTGTGGTTCATTAAGGTATCACTACTTTTATTATTTTATACCGCTGTAAGCATTTTATAAAACTACATAGCTGAACAATCCCATTAATTTTGGATTCTGATCTGGGCTTTGAATCTATTTTGGGGTCTGGTCTAGGGTTCGATGCCTAAAGTCTGCTTTGGGGCCCATAATTTTCTAGTTATGTACCTGTGTCCTCGGACACACTGTTTAATTTGCCAGTACTGTATTTTGGGTGAGTGGCAGCACTCTTGTTACAGTAATGTGGGTACATGGGGCAGCAGCAGGTGCAGTATTGGTGGACACTACAGGAGGGCAGTATTAAAGGGGGCAGCTGGGCATTTCATTGCTATAGAGAGTGAGGATAGACTGTAGAAGCAATAAGCAAAAGTCTGTGGTGTAACTTGAATCTCTAGGACCACAATGCAAAAAAAAGGCCATGTGCCATTTATTAATCCCAATGTCTTCTTATGTGTCAATGGGGGCTGCACAGCCCTGGCTAAAGATGCCTGTACAGTGATCTCTTGAGTCTTCATGAGAAATAGTCATGATGGTCTGGACAAAATGGAGAAGAAAAGGAAAGAACAGTGAACATGTCACATGTGAGTTACTAGATATAAATTTGTTATGCCTGTGGCTATTTCTTTTAAAGTGTGTTTAAATCTCTTTATTAGAAAGTAATTGATTCGTCGGATGAGTTGGGTGCAATTTGTGTTGTCTGCTTAGGGCACCAAAATACCTTGTCTGTTTCGACCCTAAACTAGCATCTTTGCCAGGTATCTGCAATAATTGTCTATTCTCTCCCACTGGACTGCTTATATATCTTTGCATAGCATACATAAACAAGAAGTATAGTATATGAGACCAATGATCCTCAAGTAGTCCAGAAATATTCCATTGCTCCTAAGACATTGATTAAAGGGTAGCTCAGTGGCTAGCACTGGTGCCTTGCAGCACTGGGGTCCTAGGTTTGAATCTGACCAAGGATTGTCCCACACTCCAAAGACTTGCTGATAGGGAACTTAGATTGTGAGCTCCATTGGGGACAGCATGATGATAATGTCTGTAAAGCGCTGCAGCATATGTGAGCGCTATATAAGTGAGTAAAATATATAATTAATTAAAATGACATTTCACTTTCATTTTTCTTGTTTTTTCAACAGTGGAGAAAGATCTGCAGGAATACCAATCCATTCTGGAAGATAAACAGATGTATACTTGAAAATATTAAGAAAAGGAGAATCTGGTAATGTGAAGTTTGTTAAGTAGATTGTTTCGCCTCCAACCAAGTATGCAGCCCAGTATCCAAATGTCCCAAGGGTCATGATGGTGTGGTTACAATGTGCCAAGACGGCAAAATCACGGGCAGGAGAGCGTTCTTGACCATCTCCAGCAAAGTAGACATCCCCTAGTGAATTATTAATGTTTTCCGTACACCAGTCCATGCCATTACTGGTCACCACAAAGAGAGGGTTCTCATACTTTAGTCTGAAATAGTCCATGGCTTGTTGTAGGTAATTTTTGTCTGCCACTACTCCTTGCCTTTGTCTTGACATTACATCTACATAATCTCCTCTACGAACATGAACCCCAACATAAGTCACATTAACCTTAGGCCCCTTAAGTTGTTCTAAGTATATATTTGCTTCATTTTTTATACTATCATGGAAAGTGAATTCTCGTACAATCTCTTCTCGAATGTGATGATAGAAAGTCCACGAATGGGGAGTACCAAAAAGTTTCACGTATTGTCCAGAGATGTTTAAATATTCTGGGGACATCCAGTTATGTAGCCTGTAATGTTTCCATTTGATTGAATCTGCAACTTCCTGGGGAATAACAGGCAATGATATCTTAAAAATCTTCCCAAGCTCACTCTGCATCTGGGGTAAAACATAGGCTTGATGTCCGTTAAGTTTTGCCAAAGCGTATAACACTGCATATTCTCCCATCTTGTTTCCTAAACGTGCAGTGGGGTGTGTTGTCCATATCACTGTACCTGATGGAGAGCTGCTTGATTGTCTACAATTTTTTTGTCTGAAAAAAGTTATTGCATATCCTGTGTTGGCATGATACACGTACACAATAATCACAATGATGGGCATCACCAAAAAGGCATGCTTAATTATTCTGTGGATTTTCATGGTGGGTTACTTGGCAGGAATTGAATTCCTAGATACAAAGACAAATACATGAGTAGAGAACAATATTGGACAAACATATCTTAGTCACTGTGCTTTCACACAATTTCAATTCATTTAATAGAGAATTGTGTAATTAGCAAATTTCTAAATGATTTCAATTAAAAAACATATCTGCATCCACCTTACAAAAAAAGTCATGGCCACTAGGAGTCTCACTTTTACTTCCACTAGTGGCCTGTCTGACCCAGGAAGAAGTGCAACAGTGTCTTAAAAAGATTAAAATAGACAAAATGCTGGGACCAGATGGCATATATCCTTGTATCCTAAGAGAATTAAGTAATGTCATAGACAGACCCTTATTTCTTATATTTAAGGACTCTATATTGATAGGGAGCATTCAACAGGATTGGTGCATAGAAAATGCGGTGCCAATATTCAAAAAGGGGTCAAAAACAGAGCCTGGAAACTATAGCCCAGTAAGTTTAACATCTGTCATAGGTAAACCGTTTGAAGGTTCTCTAAGAGATGAGATCTTGGAGTACCTCAATGAAAATAATCGAATAACGCCATATCAGCATGGCTTTATGAGGGATTGGTCATGTCACACTAATCAGTTTCTATGAAGAGGGAAGATCTAGGCTTGACCGCAGTGAGTCAATGGATGTCATATATCTGGACTTCTCCAAAGCATTTGACACTGTACCACATAAAAGGTTATTATATAAAATGAGAATGCTTGGATTGGGGGAAAATGTATGTGGGTAAGTAACTGGTTCAGTGATAGACAACAGAGGGTGGTTATTAACAGTACACACTTAGATTGGGTCACCATTACTAGTGAGGTACCACAGGGGTCAGTATTGGGCCCTATTCTCTTCAATATATTTATTCATGATCTTGTAGAAGGTTTGCACAGTAAAATATCAATTTTTGCAGATGACACTAAACTGTGTAAAGTAATTAACAAAGAAGAGGGCACTACACTGCTACAGATAGATCTGGATAGATTGGAGGCTTTGGCAGAGAAGTGGCAGATGAGGTTTAACACCAACAAATGTAAGGTTATGCACATGGGAAGGAACAATACATGTCACCAGTACATACTAAATTGTAAAACACTGGGTAACAATGACATAGAAAAAGAGTTAGGAATTTTAATGGGCAGCAAACTGAACTGTAGAAACCAGTATCAGACAGCTGCTGATAAGGCCAATAAGATAATGGCTTTTATCAAAAGGGGCATAAATACACATGATGAGAACATATGGACATATGAAGTTATGAAGAGGCATCGGTCTTTACATAACTTCGGTGGATTCACCGCCTCTTCTAAATGTAAGACAGCTTACTAGTTTAGAAAAAGAACAGAGAGGAGATCTAATGTATAAATATATCAGGGGTCAGTACAGAGATCTCTCCCTTTATCTATTTATTCCCAGGACTGTGACTAGGGGACATCCTCTGTGTCTAGAGGAAAGAAGGTTTCCACACAAACATAGAAGAGGATTCTTTACTGTATGAGCAGTGAAACTATGTAGCTCTCTTTCTGAGATGGTGGTGATGGTGAACTCACTGAGAGAGTCAGTTCAAGAAGGGCCTGGATGTATTTCTGGAGTGTAATAATATTATAGGTTATAGTTATTAGATTTCTGGAGAAGGATTGTTGATCCAGGGAGTTATTATGATTGCCTGATTGGAGTTGGGAAGGAATTTTTCCCCCTTAAAATTAAGAAAATTGGTTTCTACCTCACAGGGTTTTTTTTTGCCTTCCTCTAGATCAACTTGTAGGATAACAGACTTAACTGGATGGACAGATGTCTTTTTTCAGCCTTACAAACTATGTTACTACATTACACCTGATTTGCAGTCCACTGCCTGCCGTCAAGCCACATCCATCCCCAGAGACACAGAAGATGGCTCACAGGAAATGGGGGTGTCAGTTGGGTGCAAGCATAGTTGCAATGAAGAGTGACTACTGGTACTTTTCGTGCCACACACAGTTGCCACCTGAACGTAGACATTTGTACTTGTGGTAGGAGGTCAGGGTCAGTATTTTTTTACTGGCACATTGAAGCACTAATATATTTTATTAGTGTGCTTAGGATTTCCTGCTCTGCTCTCTACTTAGGAGATCCCTGCTCTGGGAGTAATGTGCTGTCGCTGGCTCTGTGGAGTCAGGGCTAGAACAATGAAGGGAGAGAGGGAGTAGTGTTCTCAAGAATGGCAGCATTCTGACAGTGCTTGGGGATACTTGTATATATTTAATGCTAGTTTCACACTAGTGGTAAGAGACAAAGGTTCCTAACAAAACCTCCAATACGGATGTGCGCGTAATCCCCATCAGTCAAAGCATACTTGCTCTTTGATACGCAGGTCTTTTATTTTTCCAGAACAAAAGTGAGAAGATGATCTCTCACCATCTAATACTCACTGTGCTGAATTAGACTGTTTTACTGACACCATAACACAGACGTTTTTTCACAATTTTTAACTTTTGAGGGTCTGATCCCCTTTACAATGCACTACGATACTTCTGTATTGTAATGCATTGGCTGTAAGTGTATTACACACAGTAATACACTTACAGCCTTATGCCTGTGAGATCCAGGTGAAAAAAAAGTGAAAAAGTTAAAAAATAAAGTTTAAAACAAATAAATAAAAAAATGCCATTTTCCAAAAGTAAAGTATACATATTAGGTATTGCCGCATCCGTATCGACCGGCTCTATAAAAGTAAAAAAAAAAAAAAAAAACAGTGCCAAAACAGCAATTTTTTGGTCACATTCCCTCACATAAAGTGTAAGGCGATCAAAAAAGCGTATGTACCCCAAAATGGTACCAATCAAAGTGTCATCTCGCCCCGCAAAAAATGAGACCCTAACTAAGACAATCGCCCAAAAAATAAAATAAATATAGCTCTCAGAAAATGGCAACACAAAAAAGATTTTACTCTGTTCAAAAATGCATCTAATGTGTAAAAGTTAACAAAAATAAAAATGTTAGACATATTGGGTATCGCCGTGTCCGTAACAACCTGCTCTATAAAAATATTACATGAGATTGCCCCCCTTAGGTGAATTCTATAAAAAATTTTTGAAAAAAACCTTGCCAAAACAGCCATTTTTTCCCTCTTGCCTCACAAAAAGTGTACCATGCGATCAAAAAGGCGTATTTATTCCAAAATGGTACCAATCAAACCGTCATCTTGCCCCGTAAAAAATGAGACCCTACCTAAGACAATCGCCCCAAAAATAAAAAAATATGGCTCTCAGAAAATGGCAAATGGTACCAATGAAAACGTCACCTCTAGAGTTGAGCGAACGTGCTCGTAACGAGCACTGTAGTGCTCGGATCCCCTGTGCTCGCATGGCCGCAGGCATCCAGATCCGTCCTCACCTGACTGTAAGTCAATGGGGGCGGATCCGTTTGGTATGACACACGAGCGTGTCATACCAAACGGATCCGTCCCCGCTGACTTGCAGTCGGGTGAAGAGGACAGATCCGGATGGCTGCGCCCATGCAAGCGCAGGGGATCCGAGCTCTACAGTGCTCGTTACGAGCACGTTCGCTCAACTCTAGTCACCTCATCCACAAAAAATAAGACCCCACATACAGTAAGACAATAACTCAAAAAAATAAAAAATCAATGGCTTCCGCAAACCAATCCATCAAAATCTGTGCTGCAAAATTCATATAGCGCTAATGTGTAGTTTCCAAAATGGGGTCACTTTTTGAGGGTTTCCACTCTAGGGGTACATCAGGGTCTCTCAATTACAAAATGGAGCCTAAAAACCATTCTAGCAAAATCTGCCTCCAAAATCCGTATGGCGCTCCTTTTCTTCTGACCACCGCCACAAACCCATAGAGACGTTTACCACCACATATGGGGTATTTCTGTAAACTGCAGAATCAGAGTAATGTATATTGAGGTTTAGTTTGCTGTTAACCCTTGCAGCGTTGCAAGAAAAAATTGATTAACATGAAAAGTCTGCTTAAAAAATGAAATTTTGAAATTTTGTCTCCATTTACCTTTAATTCTTGTGGAACACCTAAAGGGTTAACAAAGTTTGTTTGTAATGACAGTTTTGAATAATTTGAGGGGTGTAATTTCTAAAATGGGGTCATTTATGGGTGGTTTCCATTATGTAAGCCCCTTAAAATCACTTTATATCTGAATTAGCGATTAAAAAAATAGTTTTGGAAATTTTGTTGAAAATTTGAAAAAATGGCTTCTAAACTGCTAAGCCTTCTAACGACAAAATGATGCCAACATAAAGTAGACATATGGGGAATGATGACTGATAACTATTTTATGAGGCATTACTATCTGTCTTAAAAGTAGAGAAATTCAAATTTAGAAAATTATGAATTGTTCCAAATTTTTGGTAAATTTGGGATTTTTTAAAAATAAAGGAAAATATATTGACTTAAATTTACCACTGTCATGAAGTACAATGTGTCACAAGAAAACAATCTCAGAATGGCCTGGATAAGTAAAAGCGCTCCAAAGTTATTACCACATAAAGTGATACATGTCAGATTTGCAAAAAATGGCCTGGGCAGGAAGGTGAAAACAGGCCCGGGGTAGAAGGGGTTAAAAGGCAGCACTGAAATAGTTGGTTATTTTCTTCTCCATAAGAGCTCGTTCATTACATGCATGTGGCTCGGGCAGCATTTTTTGCTGCATTTTATATTTAAAAAGACAGGGGAAAAAATATATACATAAACTTTATTTGCAGAAAATCAACAGCCTTTTTGCGCCTGTGTAAACTTGGTAGGTATTTTTTGTTGGTGAAGGCAGTAACCCTAGCCACAGATATTAGTAGATCAGCCCATACCTGTTTTGAGGACAGTCTTTAGAGCCCCGCACTCCACAAGCAGGAGAAATAGTGGCAAGGTAATTAGTTTGGCTTGTTGTGTATTAAATGCAGATGATGGGGAGCACCGGGAAGGCTAAGAGTAAGCATGCTAACACTTTATATAAGATGCTACAGTGATCCAATATGTGACTGAAAGTTTTATTGTTCCAGCACTAAAAAGTTACTAAAACATTACTGCCTGCACTTTCTCCAGACCTCAATCCCATTGAAAATCTATGGGATCAGATGAGTCGCCGTTTAGCGGGTAGCCCAGAACCCTAATGACCTGAGGGCCGCCCTTCAAGAAGAGTGGAATGCCATGCCTCAGCAGACAAAAAGTTGACTTGTGAACAGCATGAGACGTCGTTATCAAGCTGTAATTGATGCTCAGGGTCACATTTTTTGTGAGGGTATACCCACTGTTGGCTTTTGTTTCAATAAATTGTTTGAGATGAGGAAATCACCAATGCATGCTTGTACTTAAATGCCCTACTTTTATCATATAATATCACTGTAGCATGAACTTTTTACATTTTCCATAAATTTCACCCAAAATGCAAATATCCCTAAATATTTGTGAGTAGTGTATACTTATACATATATCAAGAAGACACAAACTATTGCTTGTGTCATATAATCTACACTCCAAATTAGACGTGTTTAACCCCTTTGTGACTACCAATACACCTTTTTACGGCAGCCTAGTCGATGCGCTACACAGGTCTCATGCCAGAGACACAGCCTAATACTTTGCCTGTTAAAAATATTAGGTACACAGCGACACTGGTCGCGCGACAACAACCTGTCGCAGCCAGGATCGCTGAGTCCTCCTTCTCCTCTGCCTTGTGCTTCCACTGAGCCCCCGCTGTCCGGTTGGGAACACTGTCAGTAGGGCATCGACCATTGTATTCATGCATCTTCCAATCTCGCACCAGTGACGGAAGTAAGAACATCACTTTGTCCTAGTAGCAGGTATCCAGCAGGGTGGCCACCCAGTAATCAGCACTGGTAACAATCAGGGCAACTCACCAGCACTGCAGCATGTACTCGCCCATGTGTGCCAGACTGCAAATAGAGGCAACAAAAAGCTGTCCTCAGTGGGAGGTATATTGTTTGTGTCCTCTGTATCCCCCCACCCACGCTCCATTGATGCCCGTGAGCTGATTTGGGAGCCACCCTGCTGTGAGCACAGTTCCTCCTCATCATCATCCTCCAAAACTGTGCCCTGGCTGGACAGTTGTGTACCTGACCGCCATTGGTGCAAGAACCTTTCCCTCCAAGCCATGTGTGGACAACTGGCCCGATAACCATGGGAATGATCCTTGTTCCTCCTCCTATTCCTCCTGTACCACACCCTGATCCATCATTTCCTGAAGTGTTTTTTCAAGGAGACATAGAAATGTGATAGGAACGCTGATGACAGAGTCATCAGCGCTGGCCATGTTGATTAAGTACTGAAAACACCGCAACACAGCACATTCATCTTTTTTCTATAAAATCACAGTGAAAACTTTATCTCACTGTGATTTTGTAGTAAAAAGGTCACAGATAGGCACAGAGCACTATCAGTCATGTTAATGCTCTGTGTCTCTGCTCTCCTGAACGGGGCTTGGCTCTCTTTCACACAGCAGATTACATGCAGGGCATCCGCTCGTGTGAAAAAGCCCTTACACTGACCAGATGAGGAGGCAGTAGAGAAGGATAAGGAGGAGTAAGTGGAGTAGGAGGACAAAGAAACATCCTGCAATGCTCAGTGGCGGTAGGCCATGCTCCGAACCTCTTTCCATTCCAGGCCCAGTCGCCACTACATTTACCCAGTGGGCAGTTTGGAGATATAACGTCCATGCACGTGCTTACTGGTTTGCATATCAGTGGTTATGTGGACCTTGCCACTGATGGCATAGTGCAGCCCACACCTGATTTTGTCCACCACTTGTTTGTGCAGGGAAAAGTAGTGGCGGATGGAAACCATGTACTGTGGGACAGCCACCATCATTAAGTTTTTAAAACTGTCTGTCTCCAGCAGATAGAATGGCAGCATTTCAAAGGCCAGGAATTTTGAAATTCTGGCATTCAGGGACATGGCTTGTGAGTGGGTAGGGGGGTACTTCCTCTTTCTCTCCAGTGTTTGGAGGATGGACAGCTGAACGCTTCCATGGGATAGTGTGGAGATGCTCGGTAACATTGCTGGTGGTGGTGGTGTTGCTGTCACATCCTATCTTTGCGGGGTGCCAGGTGGCCCTGTCATTCCAGAGGGGAAGCAAGAGGCCAAGACTGCAGTAGAAGAGGGAGCAGGAGGAGCCTCAGATCTTTTGTGGTTTTTCAGGTGTCTACTCCACTGCAGCTCATGCTTTGCATTTAGATGCCTGGTCATGCAGGTGGTGCTCAGGTTTAGAACATTTATGCCTCGCTTCAGGCTCTGATTGTACAGATTGTGCAAATGACCTGTGTCTTGTCGTTAGCACATTGCCTGAAAAACTGCCATGCCAGGGAACTCTTTTGAGCCGGCTTTGGTGTTCTCTGTCCCTCGGCGCGTTGGGCAGTAGCAGGCGTACTGGCTAGGGACAGCCACTGCGGTTTTGCACCCTGCTCCCTCTTGTGCTGTGCGGCTGGATACCTCTTCCTCCGAACTGCACATGTCACTCAGATTACCTTGATTCTATGTGGGGTCTAGGACCTCATCATCCTCCACATCACCTTCCACCCTCTCCTCCCCCTTCCCTCCTTGCCGGTCTGCACACTGAAGAAAGCTGCAGCAGTTGACACCTGTGTTCCGTCATCATCATCAGAGACGTGCCGCAGTGGTCCTCCCACATCCTCATCCTCAAACATGCGTGGTTGGTCATCTGTGCACTCAACCTCTTCTACTTCTGGGACAGGGCTAGGTGGATGGCCCACAGAGCCCCTGCCAGCAGAGTCATCAAAAAGCATATGTGATTGCTGTATGACTTGGGGCTCAGACTGCTTGGCTGATGTGCAAGGGGTTGAGGTGGAAGACAGATGTCCATGGGCCGCTGTTGCCAACTCTGCACTTTCAGCAGGGGACTGGGTGGAAGACATTGTGCAGGAACTGGAAGTAATGTCAGCCATCCAATCTAATACCGCTTCTACTTGTTTTGGCATCACCATTCGTACAGCGGTATTCGGGCCTACAAAATGATGCAAAACCTCCTATAACCTGCATGCGTTTTAGTGGATGCATAGCTGGCACAGATCGACAATGTCCACTCCCTGCAGCAGTAGCTTCACCAACACCACCACGACCATGCCCCTTATTAGATGCTCACCTCATTCTTTGAGGGCACCCACAAAATTAACAGACTTATTACCTATTCTATTACAGTGTCACTGTTTAAAAAATGGGATTAGGTCACCGACAGAAATAATCTGATTAACTATACTATTACTATTGTGACGGATTCAAATGAGATGTTTTACCCCCAAAGAATGTGTTTATGTCACCCACAAAATGAACCGATTGATTAACTATTCTGTTTCTGTGTGACAGATGCAAAGTAGGTGTTTTGCACCCAAAAAATGGGTTTCTGTCACCCACAGAATTAAAAGCCCAATTAAGTATTGTATTTCTGTGTCACTGATGCAAAGAAGATGTATTGCGCCCACAAAAAATGCCTATAGGACGCCCACAGAGTTAACAGCCAGATTAAAGCCTAACAACGTCCCTCACTGCAGCTGCGTCCTATCCCTACACTACCGTAGTTAGAGCAGAATGGCAGCACAACATGTGATCCGGCATTTATGCATGAAGGTTCACATGTTGCGTCGGCCAATCACAGCCATGCCAATACTAGGCATGAATGTGATGGCTTCAAAGTGCCCACAGCTTAAAAACTATTGATTGGCTCCGCTGCAGCCTTTCAACAAGCTTCATTATTCACCTGAGAACCAAATCTGAACACGGACTTTCGCCGCAAAGTCCGTGTTCGAGTTCAGGTACCCGGACACCGTAAAGTTCAGCACGAACTCGAACATCCCATGCAGTATTTTTTCCATCTAAAATACGGATCTGACATAAATGGCTCAAATGGATGCTGATCAGATCCTGTTTTTTTTCCTGTTCTTCTGACAGATTAGAAGAATGGGAAAATAATGGTGATGTGAACTCTTCCTTACATGCTCAGTAGCTTCCATGTTCCCTTCTCACCATATACATGGACACACTCACCACACTTGGAAACACATACACGCACTCGCCACATACATGGACACACGCATGCACTTGAGCCTTTTCCATCTGAGATCCGTTTTTTTTCGACAGGATCCTGTTTTGTTTTGTTTTCTGATAGATTATGTTCCCTTCCGTCAGTGCTGGTGTAATGATCTCATAGATAAAGAGACGAAGTGATGCAGACAACCAATAGCTAGAACTGACTGGGCCCCACAGCAAATTTTTGTACAGGTTTTCCCCCACTTCATGGATATACACCATATAAATGGACGCATTCATGAACGAGCTCACCACACACATGAACACATTCATGCATGCACTCACCACATACATGGACACACTCATGCACACACTCACCACTAGAGATAAGCAAAGTTTTCAAAAATTCAATTTGGACGCTTCATCGAATTTTCCAAACAATTCAATTTGATCCAAATTAATTTGTCAAGAAGCTTGTTATAAATTAGATATTTCCCAGCTGCAGGGATCATGTATCTCAGTGTACATCACAGTGCATTGCAGAAACATGCATAGCTAGTCCACTGGGAGAGTTAAACAGTTACTGTCAGTATGAGGCTTCACTCTTAGAATCAGTTCACACTTCACTTATTTGGTCAGTTATGAGTCAAAAACTGGGCAAATAACTGAAGTGTGGAATTACAGGTCAGTGTTAGCATCAGGTATAATGGACTTAACCATGCAGTGGTCTAAGATTCTACTATAGAGTGAAAGAGCGCTCTCCTTTTACACCGTCTGCCGACTCCACATAGATTTCTACAGAACATGTTCTAGTACATGATGCTCCAAAGACATAGATGCTCCAAAGACAGGCTCTGTTGTGTTTTTTATTTTTTGGTTCTTCTGACAGATCAGAAGGGTAAAATAAATGGTGATGTCAACAAGGCCAAACGGGGACACTAATGGCCCCTTCACAGTGGTGAATGGTGATGGTGGCAATATCGAGAGGAGTCAACATAGTGGCTTCATCACAGAGTGGGGAGAGTGGCAACCACATGAGGAGTCAACATAGTGACCCAGTCACAGAGTGGTGAGGGTGGCAACAGTATGAGGAGTCAACACAGTGTCCTAGTTACATAATGGGGAGGGGGGCAACTGCATGAGGAGTCAACATAGTGGCCCAGTAGTCCAGGGGATCTTGGATCTGTGATTGCAGGGTGCACTCCAACTATGCCATCACTTGCTGGTTCAGGTTCTGTTTCATGTCCTGCTGCTGGTGCTGGGTGGTTTCTTCAGTAGGCGGGTGAAGAAAAGAGCTCATTAGAGACTCCAGGTCAGACCTTTGTGAGGATGGGCGATGGCGCACACATGCAGCAGCGGCCAACTGACTACATAGGATGTCTTGATAGTAGTTGAGTTTATCCTCCCTCTCAGCAGGTGGAAAAAAGGCCCCCCCTTTTAGAGTGGTAGTGAGGGTCTAACATGGTGGAGAGCCAGTAGTCATCCCTCTGCCGAATGGTGATAATGCAGCTGTCACTAAGCAAGCAACTCAGCATGCATCTGACCATTTGCGTACTGACATCTTAATGTCAGTATGATTCAGTTACAGAAAGGTCAGAGAGAGGCAAATAGCATTATCAATCATGATAATGCCCCAAGCTTCTGTAGTCTGGAGTGCTCGATCCCTCTCTCACACGGCACATGATTCCAGCAAGGGACACGCTTGTGTGAAAGAGCCCAAAGGGAAGAAAGTCCTCTGCAAAAGGCCTCTTTCACGCAATCAGTATTTATTCAGTGTTTTTAAGCCAAAACCAGGGGTGGAATCTACAGAGAAAAGGTATAATAGAAATATTTGTGCTTCTTCTGTGTTTTGGACCCACTCCTGGTTTTGGCTTACATATCCTCATACAAAAATACTGACCAAATACTGACCGTTTGAAAGAGGCCTAAATCATCTAAAACGTCCCCCAAATTAGAAATCTAACACCAGAAACAACCTGTTTTCATCTACTAATCTGCTGAATCTAATGATTTTGATACCACTAATTTCGCCCTGTCTCATTTTCATCTGTTATGTATTTAACTCACGTATTCTGTGAAGTCATTTTAAAAAAATTGTAGGACATTTACTAAAGGTTTTATGCCTCTATTGTGCCGTGAAAAAGTAGTAATTTATCCCATGTTATAGCTGAAGTCTATGCCAGCCCCTAGCTGTTGTAGAGTTCAGTTTCTGGTACATGGACATGCAACTAATTTATTAAGAGGTACTGTATCTGCCTCTTAATGAATTAAGCACATCTTAGTCCAGTGCAGGGACATCAAGGCAGGCATATAGGAATGCCAGTCTTGATAAATGTCCCTCAGTATGTCTTACCTTACTGATCTGTCGTCATGCACCACACAGAAAGTGAAATGCTCCTGCTGTTCAAATGTACTGACAGAAATGTGAGGACTCTCACAGGAAGCAAACTCCAAATGTGAGAATAGCAGGCTTTCATCGTGATCTGACAAGAATCCATTGGGCGTGGATTACTAGTCGTGTTTTATGGAGATGAATGCTCTTCTTTAACAGAGAATAAAATCTCTGTTTAGTCATACGATGGTCCAAAGGTTGTGGGCCTGTCCAATGTTCTAATTTTCAAGCTTCTGAGTAGTGGGGCTTCTGCTTGTTTCTCATGTAGCAGAGAACATCATGTTATATAGGAATACCACATAAGATAACATTTCACAGATTTGGCCAAAGTAATTCAAATATTTATGTACCAAGAATAAAGCGGAGCTACAACAGAGTTCAGGTGCAAATCCTCCCATGGCTACTGACTTTGTATCCTTCCTATGGCCTGTTTCACACAGTCAGTATTTTGTATCAGTATTTGGTCAGTATTTGTAAGCCAAAACCAGAAGTGGAACCTACAGAGAAAAGGTATTCTAGAAATATTTGTGCCTCTTCTTTTTTTAGACCCACTCCTCGTTTTGGCTTACATATGCTAATGCAAAAATACTGACCATGAAAGAGGCCTATAACATATATCTTTCACAGACCTTTTGACAGCAGGCTTTGATTCTCTCCCTCTCAATCTCTCTCTCTCCTCTACATTGAAATTGCAAACCAAGAAGAAAAAGTTGTGGAATTATAGAAATCACAGGATCGATAGATATGTTAACCCCTTAAAGGGACACTATGGCGAAGAAAAATTTTTTGATGTTTTACAACATAACAAAAGCAGGTTTTAACATAATGTATTTTTCAAATTCTGTAAATGTTTTTTTTTTTTTATTCAGTTTTCTTGCCTCACATGGGGGCTGCCATGTTGGAAGTAAAGTGTGACAGTCCGGGTTTACAACACAATGGCACCTCACTTACGGCAGGCATGTACATAGGTTTCCTCAGTCGCTGCTGACCCTATAGAGAATGAATGGAAGACGTGAGCCCGCCCCTGTGATGACACCAGTAACACACAGCCAGGTCCTCCCTCCTTGCTGCTGGAGGAAGCCCACTGTGCCTGCTCCTCACTCCTGCAGCAGCATCCTTGTCTTCATTAGGCTGCCTGTTCTAAATTCTATGGCAGCTCACCCCAGCAGTGCAGACAATTTTTGCTGAGTGTACTGCTGGGGTGAGCGGCCCAGGACTCAGAAACAGAGTAGATGGAGGTTCTTGGGGCTGTAGGACCTTAGTGATGTAATCGGCCATGTGACCAGTGGGGGAGGAGCCTGAGGAGCAGAGATCTGTGTTTTTGTAACGAAGCCATTGTCTCATCTTATCTTGCTGAAGCAGTGATGTCACCGCTGAAGGTGTGAATTGGTGATGTCATTGGTACCACCCACTTTTTTTGCAGCATGCCTACTTACAGGTTGCTCAAAGCCTCATTTGGCCACCAGAGCTCCCCCTGGTGACCAAAGATTGTAAATATGGTAAAATCTAATATTTATTTATAATATTTCACACATTGGAATTTTTATTTATTTATTATTTCTTACAAATATATAATAGATTTTTTTAGCATAAATAAAATATAGAACAGGTTTTTGTGATAGATTCCCTTTAAAGACCAGGCCTATTTTTATTTTAACATTTTTTATTTTTCCTCCTCATGTTCCAAAAGCCATACATTTTTTATTTTTCCGTTCACATACCTTATAGCTCATTTTTGGCGGGACAAGATGCATTTTTAAATGCCACCATTTAATTTACCATGTCTTGTATTAGAAAACGGGAAAAAAATTCTTTGTGTGGCAAATTTGAAAAAAAATAACTGAATTCCACCAAGGTTTTTGGGGTTTTGACATCACAGCGTTCACTATTCACTAAAAATGGCTTGACGTTCTTATTCTGTAGCTCAAATGCAGCAATACCAAACTTGAACATTTTTTGTTTGTTTGTTTTACTACTTTTAAAAAAATAAAAACCTTAAGAAAACTCAACATTTTCTTTGCATCACTATATTCTGACAGCCATAACTTTTTTATATTTAGGTCTACAGAGCAGTAATAAGGGCATGTTTTTTGCGTAACGAACTATGATACCATTTTTGTAGTACCATTATTCAATTTTTTGGGGGGTACAAAATGACAAAAAAAAATGGCAAATTGCATGTTTTTATTTATTTTTTTTTCTGTTCACCACACAGGATTTTTTTTTAAATATTTTAATAGTTCAGACATTTCAGACGCGGCGATACCCAATATCTTTATTTTTTATCGTATTGTTTATATGTAAAATTGGGAAAGGGGGTGATTCAAACTTTTAATATATTGGGTTTTTTTTAACATTTTTTTAAAAACTTTTTTTTCCACTTTTTTTTATAACTATTAGCCTCCATAGGGACCTCCTGCATGGGATCCTTTGATCCCCTCTCCTATTCACTGTAATTGAGATCTATTAGGGTGAATAGGAATTTTACTCCCTCCATTCTGAGCTTATGCGTCTTATGGGGCGAATGCTAATGAGCACTTCTATTATGGAGCACCTGAGGACAAGGAAGCGGTGAAGACTCTTTACTTACCGCTTCCTGGTCCTCCGTTCGGCTGTGCTGCTCACAGCGTGAGGGCGCTCTGTGACCTCACGCTTTGCGCGCCGGGTCACAGCACAGCTGCAGCAGGGAGAAGAAAGAGCGCACTGGAGGAGAGGAGCGGTGGTTTCCGGAGCAGGAGAGGTAAGTGTTTTTTTTTTTTTTTTTATTAGCTCTGAGGCTGGGGGCTGACATGAGGCTCATGGCTGACATTAGGGTGATGGCTGACATGAGGCTGATGGCTGACACTAGGGTCATGGCTAACGTGAGGATGGGGGCTGACATTAGGCTGATGGCTTGGGGCTGACATAAGGCTGGGTGCTTATATGAGGCTGCTGGGGGGCTATGAAACTGCTGGGGGACTGATATGAGGCTGCTGGGGGGTTTGATATGAGGCTGCTGGGGTGGCTGATATGAGGCATATGGGGGCTGATGAGAGGCACAGGGCTCTTATCTGAGGTCTGATTGGGGGTTATTCCTATTGGGATCTGATCTGAGGTCTTATTGGGGTCCTATTAACACTGGGGGTCTTATTAAAGGGGTATTCCCATCTCACAAATGTAGTTTGCATAGTTAGATATAGTCATACCAATATTATTACTAATAGAATGTATTTATATAAAATGTACCGTTTAGAAGATTTTCATATTTCTATATCCATTGTCCCACACACATCAGTCAGGCCGTTGCCCCTGGTTACGACCACCCCGGCCATGTAGTAGTGGTGGTCGGCTTGTTCCTTTTCAAACCCGCTCTGAGGTAACTGCTGTATTGTGAACGCACATTGCAGGAGCATGCGGAGACACATTTTAGGGTACTTTCACATCTGTGTTTTGGACTCTACCAGTCCAAAACGCAATGGTCAGGATCCGTCCAAAATGCAGACTTTATAAACGGATCCTGCTCCATAGAGATGAATTCATCTTGGAACTTGATCCGTTTCTCTGCGTTTTGGAAGCGCAGACAAAAATGCTACAACCCTAAGATGTGTCTCCGCATGCTCATGCAATGTGTGTTCACAATACAGCAGTTACCTCAAAGCGGGTTTAAAAATGAAGCAAGCTGACCACCACTACTACATGGCAGCGGTGGTCGTAACCAGGGGCAACAGCCTGACTGATGTATGTGGGACAATGGATATACAAATAGGCAAATCTTCTAAACGGTACATTTTATATAAATACATTCTATTAGTAATACTATTGGTATGGCTATATCTAACTATACAAACTACATTTGTGAGATGGGCATACCCCTTTAAGGCTGTTAGCTGAGGTCTGATTAATGGTCTGACCTGAGGGCTAATGAAAAATATTTTTTTTGTTATTGTCCTCCTCTAAAACTTAGGTGCGTCTTATGGGCCGGTGCGTCTTATAAGGTGAAAAATACAGTATGTCTCATGCATAGCTCAGCATGGAGAATGCAATGGCAGGCCTGGATAGCTTCAGAAGTGTCCAGGCTGCCATGGCAACCGATCTGAGCCCCTCAATTTTACTGCGGGGTCTCCTTTTCGGAAGGCAGAGGGAACCGCATCCCTCTGCCTTCACTCACAGGTGCCGCGATCAGAGTTGACCTGAGGGGTTAAATGACGGGGAGATGCGATCACCGCTCCCTGTCAGTGTGGCCGGGTGCCGGCTGTATGATACAGCCGGCACATGGTGTGTATGGAGCAGGGTCACTGCAGAGGCCTGCTCCATACACCCACGGGCCCATAACACAGTATATATACAGCATTATGGGTTAAGGGGTTAATAATGTGCAAATACAGTGATCCCTCAAGATACAATGACCTCAGGATACAATATTTCCAACAAACAATGGTCTTTTCTGACCCATCGTAAGTTGAAACTAGACTCAACATACAATGCCCCAGACTCAAATCCAACCACTCCAGGTCACTTCTCTGGTTAAATAGTTAGCAGCTGTTCCTGACTGTTATATGTAAGGACTTATTTTATCTGTCTTAGTTATCTGCTTATTTTTCTTAGATTTTCATTTTCTCTTATCTTGTATGATGTTTTGGGGATTTGGAACCGATTACTCAACTTACAATGGTTTCATCATACAATGGTCGCCCTGGAACCAATTAATATTGTAACCTGAGGGACCACTTGTAGTAAAAAGTGGAAATACTTAAAAAAATATCGATGTATTCAGTATCGAGTATAAGCGCCGTTTGCAGAAATATACGCATGTATTACGGATAACATACATAGTAACATAGTAACATAGTACCATAGTTTGTAAGGCCGAAAAAAGACATCTGTCCATCCAGTTCAGCCTGTTTTCCTACAAGTTGATCCAGAGGAAGGCAAAAAAAACCCTGTGAGGTAGAAGCCAATTTTCCTCACTTTAGGGAGAAAAATTCCTTCCCGACTCCAATCAGGCAATCAGAATAACTCCCTGGATCAACGACCCCTCTCTAGTAACTATAACCTGTAATACCCTCCAGAAATACATCCAGGCCCTTCTTGAACTCTTTTAGTGAACTTACCATCACCACCTCCTCAGGCAGAGAGTTCCATAGTCTCACTGCTCTTACCGTAAAGAATCCTCTTCTATGTTTATGTACAAACCTTCTTTCCTCCAGACGCAGAGGATGTCCCCTCGTCACAGTCCTCGGGATAAATAGATGATGGGAGAGATCTCTGTACTGACCCCTGATATATTTATACATAGTTATTAGATCTCCCCTCAGTCGTCTTTTTTCTAAAGTGAATAACCCTAATTTTGATAATCTTTCTGGGTACTGTAGATTTCTCTCGTCATGTAAATTCCGCCACGATTGCTCTATTTGCGGCTGCTCACATCCATCCATTCTGTGCTTCTGGAGGACACGTCCAGCAGGTAAGCAGTTCCCACTTCCAAGAACTCCGGTGAGCATACGTGAGATGGAGCCATGGCTAAGGCTTTACCCCAGGAGGGATTCAGTGTGGGCTTTCTAATTGCCCATGAGCATTCCGCTGTTGCGTCATTTGCTGATAATTTCAAATCAGTTTGTTAAAATTTGGTTGTCGCTAGAAGTAAACTGGACACTGAAGTCACTTTGGGTCGGGTATTGGGGCTTTTCAGTGACCCTCCATATCCCAGTTTGCACGTTTTCCCGCTGGGCCTCATTCCTAAAAAAGAGCCTGGCAAGTTTCGCTTAATACACCATTTATCTTTTCCCAAAGGCGAATCGGTGGGATTCCAAAAGAGGTGACAGCAGTATCTTATACGTCATTTGACATGGCGGTACAGCTTGTGCGGTCTGCAGTTAGCTTTGCGTGGTTGGCGAAATCAGACATTGGAGTCCGCGTTTCGTCTGCTACCGGTACATCCTGATTTTCATGATCTGTTGGGTTGCAGTCTGGATGGGAAGTTTTACATTGATACGTGTTTACCGATGGGCTGCTAAATATCATGTCATTATTTTGAGATTTTTAGTTCTTTTCTGAAGTGGGTTGTGCGACTGGAGGCAAGCGCTCACTCAATCATACATTATCTAGACAATTTTTTATTCGTAGGCCCACAGGAGTCGGATACATGCGCCCAATTGTTGCAGGTTTTTTGGACAGTGATGTTGTCTTTTGGTGTTCCAGTGGCAGAGGACAAGACTGAGGGGCCTTGCACCAGTTTGTTAGGTATTGAAATTGATACGGCCAAGGTGGTTTTTCGTCTTCCAAATGAAAAGTTGGAACGTTTGTTGGTCAGCATGATTATGATGGCATCAGCTAAAAAAAGTTACTTTGAAGCAGCTGCAATCTCTTTTAGGTTTGCTAGTTTTTGCGTGTTGGATCATTCCAGCGGGACGTCTTTTTTCGCGTTGGTTGTCTTTGGCGACAAAGGGTGCTCGCCCAGCATTTTATTAGAGTGACGTGAAGCATGCGCGAGGATTTACTGGTTTACTAAGAATTTTTAAGTGGTTTTAATGGTAGGACAGTGTGCCAGGCTATGGAAGTTTCCAGTGTGGATTTTGAGCTGTTTACCGATGCAGCGGGTGCAGTTGGTTTCGGGGCAGTGCTGGGCAGCAAATGGTGCGCAGCACTGTGGCCTGACCACTGGCATGATGTGGGTTTGACAAAGAACCTTACGCTTCTTGAACTATTTCCAATCGTACTGGCTATCGAATTATGGGGTGAGGCGATGGCGAATAGACATTCATTTTTGGACGGATAACTGTGCTGTGGTGTTGGTAGTCAATAATTTGTCTTCTAAATCCTTGCCAGTCTTGGCATTGCTCCGGTGCATGGTTTTAAAATGTTTTTCGCTGAATATTTGGCTTAGGGTAAGCATGTTCCTGGTTGTCAGAATGTTGTAGCTGATGCCTTATCTTGTTTACAGATGACTCGTTTCCGGGAGTGCCCAGACTGCTTGTGCTTGATCATAGAGAACAACTTGTGATTTTACTCCATAATTCCGTAGTACCGTGGCGTAGCCATACCAGAGCATGGGAAGGTTGGTTGGCGTTAGCTCATGACCGTTTTCCATCTGACAAATCTTCCTTTTTAGAGGTCACACTGGATTATTTGTTGCACCTACGCAAGTGTGTAGTTTCTGCCTCACTAGCGGCAAAGAATCTGGCTGGTGTGGCATTTATGTTGAAGTTGTGGGTTTACCAGGACGTCACAAAGCGTTCATCATAAGACAAATACTTAAACGTTGGTGTAAAGAGGTTTTGTGACATGATGGGCGACGGACAGTCACATTTGCGTTATTGAAGCGTTTATTGCAGGTAGTGGAGCAGATGCTCAGGAAAGGGTCCTATTTAAGGCGGCTTTTTCGTTATCCTTTGTAAGGGATCGATTCCTCTATCAGGCGGTCACCATCACACAATTCTTCACAACACAGGAATTTCAAGTCCACACAACTTTATTTTCACACTTTTTGCTCCAGCATAAAACAAAACCATCAAAAAAACACCTGCCCGGCTAGGCTCTGACTACACATAGTTCAGCTAACTCACCTAAATACAAACGCTGTTCACACACAGCTTTTAAGTGCGGCTTCCTCAGCCGTTCAGTCCAGCAGCCTCCGTACTGTGACTCCAACCGTACCTTTGGGGGGAGATGGTCCAACAGTCCTCCCGACTCTGACCGTGTGACCCTCTTCTCCTAGGTTCACTGGGCCCCCAAAACTTCCAGGCTACACTGAGCCTTGTGGCCCCTCAGCCCTCATGGCTGACGCCACACAGAGCCTCCGCATGCTCCAACCTCTCAGGCTTCCTCAGCCTTATGGCCCCCCAGCCCTTCTGGCTGGGACCACACGGGCCCTCTCCAGGTCTGTTCCCTAGGGCCCTCTCTCTCTCACACAGTGCAGGTTAACTTATCCCTGCCTGATCAATCCAGCTGGCCTCGCCTGGGGCCAGGGAAAGCCTGTGACTGATTGAGGGGGGGTGTACTGGATGATTCCTACTTCCAACCTGTCTCTTAGTCCAAGAAATCCAGCCCAAGCAACATTAAACAAAAACCAGCTCCAGCAACTATGCTTGGTGAAGCTATACCACTTCTGGATTTCAGTTCTCACCTGGCTAAACTGACAAACCAGGCTAGATACACACCCCACTCCTCACATTACTACACACATCACCACACCTTTTTATGCCGCATTGTGCATTGAAGAGTTGGTTTCTCCTAGTTCAGCTATGTCTGGTGGTTTGGCTGCAGGGGATGTACTAGTGGGAGAACAGTGCCTCAGAGTGTGCGTCCGCTGCTCAAAGACAAACAGTCTTGGGCGCGATGCGTGGTTGATGATTAAAGCTTTGGGTGGTAAAGTTTGCCCAGTCCACCTAGTTGGTGCATTTGTGGCTGAGAGGATTTCTAGGCCTCAATTTCTGGTTCATAAGCTGGGTAATTATTTGATTTGTTTCCAGTTTTTTGCAGTTTTCAGGTCCTGTTTGGCCCGTTTGGGTTTGGATTCTAAGCAATTTGGCACCCATTTGTTTCATATAGGGGTGGTAACAGAGGCTGCATCATTGGATGTGGGCGAGCAAGAAATTATGAAGCTCGGTAGGTGGCAGTCTCAGTGCTGTCGGTCATATATTCGCCCGGATTTAGTGGTGGATTGATGTTCAGATTGTAATGTTTTGTTTAATTTTGCAGGTCTTCCTCAGGTTTGGATCGTCGGGCACTCATATATATATATATTAGGCAGCTCGGCATGCAGAAACCTGTTGCTGGGGTTTACGTCTGTTTCAGTTCATTGGCGTGGAATCCGGGGTTTACGGTGGGTACAGTTGTTGCCTAAAATTGTTCACATTAGCAGTCATTGCCGTTCACCAGTAGTGTTAGTCAGGGCAGTTTCTAGGGAATTTTACCAACAGGACGAACATTAAAAAAGCCCCCCCCCAATCAAATAACACTGACCTAAACAATGTTGCATAGCATGCACAGCTCAGTAGCCACAACAATGAACAGGCTCAGATGACCACCCTCATGCTCAGATCACCGCCCCATGCTCAGATGACCACCCATGCTCAGATGACCACCCTAATGCTCAGATCACCGCCCCCATGCTCAGATGACCGCCATATGCTCAGATGACCGCCCTATGCTCAGATGACCGCCCTGTGCTCAGATGACCGCCCTGTGCTCAGATGACCGCCCTGTGCTCAGATCACTGCCCTGTGCTCAGATCACCGCCCCATGCCCAGATCACCGCCCCATGCCCAGATCACCGCCCCATGCCCAGATCACCACTCTTCCTCAGATCACTGCTCTTCCTCAGATCACCGCTCTTCCTTTGATAACCCCCCTCATAACATACTTGAGTGGACCCCCCACTTAGTGGCTTCCCAAACGCATACTACTAGTTGTGGTTATAATATTGTATTAGAAAGATGACTGTATAAACTGCTAGATCATCTATGCTGTTAAGTACAGTACAATAGACTTTCTACATACCCTACTCTAAATACTCTACCACATAATGCAGTAAAATATAGGAGTAATAGGAGTAAAAAACAAGGGGACTCTTATGTTAAAGGAAACCTGTCCCCAGTTTTTACATCACTAAACTAACAGTCCCCTGCCCCAATCAGACCTCAGATCAGCTTAATGTGCCCCCATCAGACCTCAGATCAGCAGAATGTGCCCCCATCAGACCTCAGATCATCAGAATGTGCCCCCATCAGACCTCAGATCAGCTTAATGTGCCCCCATCAGACCTCAGATCAGCTTAATGTGCCCCCATCAGACCTCAGATCAGCATCAGGTCATAGTGTGCGCCGGGCAGGAAAGAGAGCGGAGCGCCGGACCGGAGAGCAGCTGCAGCGCAGGACAGGTAAGAAAGGTTTTTATTTTAACCTTATGTGGCTGGGTGGGCTGATCTGAGGTCTGATGGGGGTCCCTACATACAAGTGAGCGCTTCCATAATGGAAGCGCTCACTTGTATTTGCTCCCCTGCGGCTGGCCACCACGGCGCCACCCTCTTCTCCTTGAGACACGCGCACCGGGCGATAATAGAAACGGCGCTGGTGTTAGTTATACATGCTGGTTATAATGATGTTGGGCAGATGAAATTAGCTAAACTTCTGTCTCTTATGAAAGCAGATTTGGGTCGCTTTATGTTGTTGTTTGAGAATTGTGGTTTGTTGTGGTCAGAGATTGTTAGTAGAAAAGTATGGAGAGGTGCTTGCAGCATAGAAGCAGTTGAGAGCTTGCGGAGACTGCTGAATGTTAGAGTAGCTCATTTTGTCTGCTCTTTGGGTGGTGTTTCTCTGAGACATAGGCTATTGGAAGGGGATAATGCAAATTTGTTGCTACCTGATGGCGTGCACTTGAATCCCATCAGCTTAGACATTTTCATCTCGGATTTACAGGATGGTGTGGAGGCTGCACTTCGGCTTTTTGTGAGGGTGGTCAGTGAGCGTCAGATTTTCTTTCTCCTCCTTGGTGGGGGAGTTGGTCCTGAAGGCATTCGATGAATCAACATGCTCGATGTAATACAGCATCATGGAGAGCATACAAAAAAGCAACATCGTAATAAGGAAGAGTGACGGCAGCCTTCAGGGAGTGGTTATCTTGTTGAAAATGTTGTTTAATAAAGCTGTGGCCACCCCACTTTCTCCATCAAATGATGTTTGGGTTTTTTGTGGAAGAATGGATGCCGTAATTACAATGCGGCTGGTCCATGCAGTCTAATAATGACGCTCGTTTATCGCGCAATTGTGATTTTTTAAGCATACTTAAAATTCATTGTTTGCCGCCGGCAAACCACTAGACAGCATGGGGATGAGCGATGGCATAGCATCGCTCCCCCCATGCTACAGAGGAGGTTACTGCATGTTACTGCATAGAAGTGAATGGGGCTGAGCTGTGATACCAAGCACAGCCGCTGTACAATGTATGGCATTGTGCTTCGTAGGCACGGAGAAGGCCGCGGTGCTCACAGGAGGCTGGTGGCTTCTCAAACAGCTGATTGGTGGGGGTCCCGGGTGTCGGACCCCCACCAATAAGATACTGATGACCTATACAGTGGATAAGTAATCAGTGTTTAAATCTTAGACAACCCTTTCAACTTTAGCGTGTCTCAGTGGTGTTCTTTTGGCAGAGACTGTCTCTCCTGCAGTGATGCTCTTTAAGTGTACAGTATCAATTTAGGTACATGTGCAGCCTGCCCTGGAGTCTCTATCTCTGTGTGCACAGTCTGCTACTGTGTGCACAGTTACTCCCCTTCTCAGAGCCCAATACACAGTTCAAAGTAATGCTTCCTTGCAGCTTTGCAGCACTGTATTACACCATTATTTTCTAAGTCCACTTTGCTCTCTCACTCTGCTTTACAGGCACATGTCTAGAGACATCATCTAGGATTCTTCTTCATTCAGTATGTAAAAATGAATGACAAGTTTTACCACTAGATGGCCGCTGAGCAACAGTAATTACATTAGTATGCAAAAGGATCCTTTGTCTTGCAGGGGGGAAATTACCTTTATTCAATTTATACTCCTTATACACTTACATGTGTTGCATGCTATGCTATCAATGAGGTTACGAATGGTTGAGGAATGTTCTGCCACACTGAATGTAGATAATCTAAATCCGCTGTTGGCAGCTCACTCAATTCTGTTCAACTCATGAATGCACTTCTATTTTATCCTAGGAGTAGCATTCTTGTGCACATTTGCCCCACTTATCTTACAGGCGACCTTGATTAGTTGGTATATATAACTACCCCTGCCGGCTTTTACGCACATCGGCACCCCTCGAAACAGCACGGAACGGCACTCCTGACGGTTGGGACTGTGAGAGCCAGGTCCCCGCTCCCCGCTGCACTTAGGCCCAGACTAAGGCCCCTTAGTGGCAGCCGTAAAAAGGCGTATGAGTGGTCACTAAGGGGATATCCATAGATATATTGTGGATGACGTTGGGAGTATATAAATCTGCTTTATTTACTTAGTGACTGGCTGTGTTTGTCTGTTGGCTGACCCTGCTGCACCCCCTACTGTTCCTCACTGATATGGACTTTCTGCTGCTGAATTAATTATGTTTTTGCTATAAATATAATCAGGGCCGGGACTAGGGGTAGGCGGGGGAGGCCCCCTAGAACCATTCACTTTTTTTTTTAAATTCCTCAGGGCCGCACCGCCGATTGCCACAGGCAGTGCGACCCTGGATCTAAGTGCAGTCGGCGTGTGGGGGCAGTAGGAGATGAGCGCTTCCTTTGTGGAAGCGCTCATCTCTATATTCACCTGTATCGCCGTCCTCAGGACAGCGATACAGATGCCTGTGCTGAGGCAGGGGAGGGAGAGGCGTCTCCCTTCCCTGTTCTTCTGATAGGCCGCAGCCATTAGTGCCTGCAGCCTATCAGAGGCCAACTCAGGCAGCGCGATGACGTCATTATCATCGTGCCGCCTGAGCCGGGCAGCACACAGCGTGGGACACAGGCCGGAGAGGCCTGTACCTCATCGCGTGCTGATGGAGGTAAGTATTTAGTGGTTTTTTTTTTTTTTCTGTTTTTTTTTTTTTTTTTTTTTTAAATAGATGCCATATTATAGGGGGGCACCTGGCTGGCAATTTCTCCCTGGCCCATTTACGGGGGGCATTTCTTTACTGGCACATTAAGGGGGGCACCATGGAGGAGAGGGCCTTGGGGGCATCTGGGGGCCTTTTTTGGGCACATTATGGGGGGGCAATATAGGTGAGAGCTGGACTATGGCGCATGGTGGCACTATAGGGGCACTATGAGGAAGGGGAGCATTATGAGGGCTCTAAAGAGGCCTTTTTTGTTTGGCAAAATTGGGGGCACTATGGCATCTGGTGGCAATAAGGGGGCATTTTTTATAGGCACATGGGAGACACTATAGGGGAAGAGCGGCACTATGGGGCATCTGAAGGGGCATTTTTTACTGGCATATTATGGGGGACATTTTGGGAGCATTTACTGAGGCACTATATTGGAGTATTTTATACTGGCATACATTATGGGGACATTAGCTCAACTGTAGGCACTAAGCGGGGGTATTTCTTGTTCTGTCATATTACAAGGTGAATTATTACTACTTGGGGGTATTATGGTGAGCTTTACTACTACTGGGGGCTATGGGAACACGATGTCTAGTATGGGCACAATGGGGGCATTACTATTAAGTGTGCTCTGGCAGATAATTATTTCTATTGGTGGGATTTTGGGGAGCACTGTTACTTTGGGGGGCATCCTGGCACAAGTATCAATTTAGCACAATTATTTTGGAGGGACATTATCTTTATACTATTAGTGTCCGGACGCAAGTTATTTTTTAGGGGACTCTGTGCCAATAATTGTTGTAGGGGGCACTATCTGTGGTGGTAAGTGTATTTTTCAGGGGAGTTTTCCGCAGTATAGGGGGCACAGTACTGGGGGTGGCAGATGAAGGTTTTCAGAAGATGGAAGAATGAATGGAAATGTGGGAAACTAATGTCTGTTTGTATCTCTGCAGATACGGAGAGTGGCTGAAAAATCTTCATGACGGTCTGGTCCGAATGCCGAGAAGATGAGAAAAGAGAACGTCTACAACAAAGGGTGAATCACTGGATGTAAAGAGGTTTATGGGGCGCTATTGAGGAGAAGGAGATGCCTCCGGCTCCTCCCTCTGCTATTTGCGAAGGAGGATTGAAGAGCTGGGTTGAAGGACTAGCCAAGGGGGGCAGCAGGTCACGGGTGGGTGGCAGATGGTGGGTGGGGAGCCACAGGCCTTGAGGGGCATTGATTGAGGAGAAGGGAAAGGAGGCTTCCTTGCTGTAGCCTGCTGTTGTCTATTGTATAATGTGAGGCAGGCAGTGCAGCCAGGACACGTCCTCCCCTCTCTGTATGATGTGTACAGGCGGGACTCAACAATATCATTTCAGCTGTACAGTGTTTGCTGGGAGTGGCCTATTATATTTAGGAGGGGCTTATAATAATGGGCGGGGCCAATTTGGGGCGCCATTTGACTACTTTGCCTAGGGCACCAAACTGCCTAGTCCCGGCACTGAATATAATCATGTTATCTTATAGCTAATAAAGTTTATATTTTTAATTCAATCATTGTGGAGGTATGTTTGTTCTATTTGGTGCTCATTTTAGGGGGAAAAATTCCTTCCAAACTCCAATCAGACAATCAGAATAAGATCAACGACCCTTCTCCAGAAATCTAATAACTATAACCTTTTAGTGAACCCTCAAATGACACCCATCTACCGTCAGCCCCTACCCATTAAGCTTGTGCTAAATGCAAACTCAAGTTCTCTCGTGGTCAGCTGGACTTCTGTGTACTGCATGCCATGCGCCCATACCAGCCACAGCCCTTTCACCCGAGCAGCTTCAATATTCTTCTGATCGAGTGAAACCGGAGTGGGTTTGCGTCTTGTCTCGGGCCGCAGAGAATTTATTTAAAATTACCCAATTCACTCTCATGGGTCGATTGGTTGACCAGACTCCACCTGCACAACCTGTGCCTTCCTCAGGCAACCAATCCAGGAACAGACCCTCACACAAGTAGGCCAGATCAGGGCATTCTTCCTCTTCTGACTCCTTGGTGTCTACACCCAATCCAAGATAGTTCTGGGACGTCTCTTTCCTCCCACGCAAGGTACTGTCCGAAAGAGAATTACTAGACTTAGACTCAGATTTGGACCCAGAACAATCTTCTAAGATTGCTTCTATGGTGGACAGCTTAGTCACGGCCCTGCAAATTTCTCAAGCTGGAAAATACTTGCAGCTCACTTGCTCACTTTGCAGCTTGGCTTTCTCACTTCCTATCTTCTGAATCATCAACTCTTATTATGGGCGGTTTTTATATCCCCATTTATGATCCTGTCTCCCTCTCATCAGCCTCTCACTTTTTTTCTTTAACCTCCTCTCCTGGCCTGTCACAACTTACTTCCTCTGCCACACATGAACAGGGCAATACACTTGATCTAGTCTTCTTCTGTCACTGCTCAGTTTTAAACTTTAGTAACTCATCCTTCCCACTTTCTGACCATAATCTTCTTTCATTTACTATTAAGACCTCTCACTTTTCTCATGACAATCCTACTTTTCACACTTACAGAAACCTACACACCATTAACTACCAGCAACATATTAACACCCTACACTTAGCTCTTACCCCAATCTCTTCTCTCTCCTGTCCAGACTTGGCTGCCAATCATTACAACCAGACCCTCAAAACCACCCTAAGGCCCCTTTCACACGAGCGGGAGACTCGGACGTCTCCTGCATCGTGTGCAGTGTACTGACCCCCCGGCACTGAACGGGAGTTACATATCATTATACTGATTTATGATGCTATGTAACCCTTACAGTTCTGGAATGTGTTGGATAATACTGACAGTGTTATCCAACACATTCCAGAACTGTAAGGGTTACATAGCATCATAACTCAGTATAATGTTATGTAACTCCCGTTCAGTGCCGGGGGGTCAGTACACTGCAAACAATGCGGGAGACGTCCGAGTCTCCCGCTCGTGTGAAAGGGGTCTAAATGAAGTTGCTCCAATATCAATCCGACCCTCCCGACACAGAACACGACAACCCTGGCATACATCTGAAACACGTTTTCTCCAGCGCTGCTCCAGATGTGCAGAACGCTTATGGAGAAAATCACGAATATCAAATTTATTCTCAAAACATACAATTCGGCTCTCTACATTGCCAAGCAAAAGTACTTAACCTCTCTCATCTCCTCACTCTCAAATAACCCAAAACGACTCTTTGACACTTTTCATTCCCTTCTAAGCCCTGAAGTTCCAGAACCTGTCGCTGACCTCTGTGCTGGCCCAGTCCCCAAATAATTTCAATCCTCCTACCTCCCATTCCTCCTGTTCTCTCTCCTCCTTTGACCCTATAACAGAGGAAGAAGTCTCCAGGCTTCTCTCTTCTTCTCAGCCCCTAACCTGTAGCAGCGATCCTGTTCCATCACACCTCCTCTAGCCCCTCTCCCCAGCTGTCATCACTCACCTAACTGCAATTTTTAACCTCTTTCTCTCTTCTGGTATCTTTCCCTCCTCTTTCAAACACTCTGTTATAACCCCACTACTAAAAAAAACATCTCTTGACCCGACCTGTGCTGCTAACTACCGACCTGTTTCTAACCTTCCCTTCATCTCTAAACTACTTGAACGTCTTGACTACTCTCGCTTAATAAGCTCTCTGCAAACTCTCTTCTTCACCCCTTACAATCTGCCTTTCGACCTCTTCACTCTACAGAAACTGCCCTTACTAAAGTGTCTAATAATATCCTAACAGCAAAAAGAAAATGGTGATTATTCTCTACTGATTCTTCTGGATCTCTCTGCAGCGTTTGATACAGTATACTATAAACTCCTGCTCATCATGCTCCACTCAATTCGCCTCAAAGACACTGCTCTCTCTTGGTTCTCTTCCTATCTCTCTGGCCGCTCCTTTAGGCCTCATGCACACGACCGTATGTATTTTGCGGTCCGTTTTTAACGGATTCGTTGTTCCATTTCTGAGGTTTGTTTTCCCCTGGTTTTCTTCCGTATACGTTCCTTGATTTTGGTTAACATTTCCGTTTTGTTTCCGTTCCGTTTTTTTTGTGGATCGTATCCTGACTTCAAATTTGGACAAGAAACAGTTAATTTTTATAGGCTATTCCCCTTTTTCACACCTCCTATTTAAGTTGTTCATGTGATTGATTGCCTGAGCAGCATTTTCTTCAGGTTGTTTTAGCACTGAGAGCTTTGTTTGAATCCTTTTTTTTTGCGGGCATTATTTTCTAACTCCTGTTATATGTAGGATCATGTCTGACGATTCGGAGGAAGAGGTTTTCCTGTGCTGGCTTTTTTCCCGGAATTTCGGAATGCAACCAACTCTGCGAACTGAGGAACCGAGGAGGCGTTGGGTTCACCCAATTGTTTCTCAGCGGCGCATAAAGGGTTACTTCCACACGCTGTACATGGATCTGCGACAGCATCCAGAAAACAATTCATGGGTTTTGTCGTATGTCTGTGAGCTTTGACATTTTGTTATCGTCTCTGCGTTCTGGCCTCACCTACCAGGACACAAATATGAGGCGCTGCATTTCTCCAGAGGAACGGCTCATCGTGACATTGAGGTAGGTTATTTATAATATATTGTTTAGTTTGGTTTCCAAAAGGCAAACTGATTTTTTTTTTTTTTTCTTTTTTAGATTCCTGGCAACCAGAAATTCTTTTGCTTCACTGCATTTTGAATTCCTGTTGGGCATCTCAATGATTACTCGGATTGTTCGTCAAACATGTCAAGTCATTTGGCAGTAACTCCTGGACACGGTGATGCCACAGCCCAAGGTCGATGATTGGTTACGAATCGCTGCGGGCTTCAAACGTGATGCCAATTTTCCTAATTGCATAGGGGCAATGGATGGCAAACACATTCGTGTGAAGAAGCCACCTCAATCAGGGTCCCAGTATTACAATTATAAGCAATATTTTTCCATAGTGCTGTTAGCCTTGGCTGACAGTAGCTACAAGTTTATAATTGTTGATATTGGGGCCTATGGGAGTACTGCCGATGCGCGCATTTTCAGTGCTTCTCGAATGGGTGATCGGCTTCAAGCCAACCAGCTTGCTCTACCAGAGCCCACACAGCTGCCAGGATCTGGAGGACCACCGGCTCCATTTGTTATAGTTGCTGATGAAGGGTTTGGATGACAGAAGACGTATATTCAATTATCGGCTGTCTAGATCCCGTCGGTATGTTGAGTGGAGAGTATTCCTGTCATCCTTACAGATGGCACCAGAGAATGCCACCCTGGTTATTCAAGCATGTGTGATCCTGCACAACTTTGTTAGGATTCATGATGCTCCTTCAGATCCTGGATTATCCCTAGCCATACAGATTATTAATCTTTTAGTTTTATATGTTTTTAGGCATTTAGTAAAATGAGGCCACTTCATCTGGATATTTAAACAATATCATATTGGATGTGGTGCGACACCCGCCATCCCCAACGGTCATCTGTATGCATAGCGTGTGCCCTCTACATTCTCTCTTCATATCCGCTGCTGAAGTCCCATTGACATACAGTAGTTGACAGGAAGAGAAAATGGAGATGAAACATTAGCAGAGCGCACGCAGTCTCCTCGTACAGATGATATGTGGGGGTGCCGGGTGTCACACCACTTAAAATATGATATTGATGACCTATCGTGAGGATACATTATCAATGTTTGAAATGGAGGGAAACCCCTTTAACTAGTGATCCTACCTTTACTAACACATTTTGACCAAAATTAATTCACATAGTAGTCAGGTCATGAAGTTTGAAAAGTATGGTTATGTATTTTTAATTTTACGCCCTTTTTTTCAGGTCCTATAGACTGGATGAAACGTGACTGTTACCTACCATGGATGACGTCAAAGTATCGATCATATTGTGCTACTGTGAATAAGTTTACATGTACATACTGTATGTTTAATAATTGTAAATGAATGTAGTCATTTTAATAAAGGAAATGCATTGTTAATTAAATTGCAAAGTACAATAAATTTTGTTATGTAATAGTAATGGTTAAACTTTATGTAATTTACGTTTGTTCAATACACTTATCTAAAAATCAATATAACATCAATTATGTTTTAGTGTGTCCTTATAATAAATGTGCATGTGTTTTTGTTTTCAAATATCGGAAATTCAATAAAAACAGCAGCTTCAATACATTTTTCACCAAAAATAAAATTTTACTGGTCAAATAACAGAGAACATAATGCTTGGGCGTCAGCATATTAGACATCATATTAGAGACAAGAGTGAAATAGGAATTTTAAAATAACAAAAAATATATTATAACCCAAAAAGCTCCCTTTTAAAGGGGCCTTAACTGTGCATTTGTTGTGCAGCCAGTCCCCTGGTGGGCCATAAGATGTTTGTAGAGCAGCAGAAGCAGGATGGCCATAATAGGGTCTTCTTTCCTGTGAAAATAAAGGCTGAGAAAATGTTCCCATACTTTGTCCCTGAGACGCCGTATTGGGGCCAGGTTGTGGATCAACTGTTTTTGATAATGCACGGTGTTTTAGTTGATCAACACTTCTTACCAATTCAAGGGGATCCATAGATGTATCCAGGATATTGATAACTGAGGTCATTACGTTAGCAAATATTGTCTGTTTTTCCTCTGAATATTTTCTTATGTATGGGGCGAAACTTTTCAGAAGTCGCTCTTCTTTGGGCTCATCTCTTCTCTTCTGAAGGTACTCCAGAACAGTGTGGTCTATCAATGCTCTAGAGGTCCCTGCATCAGATGGCCATTGGCGAGCCCCACTTCTGGTGCGTGGCTTGGTTGCATGGGCTCTGGACTGGATTGTATTGGTTCCTGGGCCTCAGAAAATGAGGCCTCTTCAATCGCCTCAGGACGTGCGGCCTCTGGGGCTGAAATTTCGTAGCCCTCTGACATATGTGCCACTGGTGATTGGCGTGCAGCAGGCTCGTCAGGGTTTGACAACAAATCCCCCGCGACCTCAGGATCCAGATTGTCAACAGTACTAAAAATACTAATATCAAGTGAGAAACATAACCATATTTTGCAAAAGTTTCAAATACCATTCAAAGAATGGATACACATACAGTAGTAACCAAAAGTTTGAACACACATTATCATTCAAAGAGTTGTCTGTATTTTCAAGACAATGAACCCAATCGAGAGGGTTTGGTGTGAGCTGGACCGCAGAGTGAAGGCAAAAGGTCCAGCAAGTGCTAAGTATCTCTGGGAACTCCTTCAAGACTGTTGGAATACCATTTCAGGTAACTACCTCTTGAAGCTCATCAAGAGAATGGCAAGAGTGTGCAAAGCAGTAATCAAAGCAAACGGTGGCTACTTTGATTACTGCAAATATGTCTTATATTCTAGGTTCTTCAAACACTTTTTTGTGAAGTATATAATTCCACATGAGTTAATTCATAGTTTAAATGCCATCATTGTTAATATACGATTTTCCGAGTTATGATAATACAGAAAAATCATAGAATGAGAAGGTGTGTCTAAACTTTTGGTCTGTACAGTACTTCGAAAATGAATCCTGTACATCGTGGAAACTAATATTCAATCTTTCGTTGCATTTACATTACACTTACCTCCTCAGCTCAAATACAGGGGTTAAGAACTGCAACTGGGCAGTGTATAAATAGGGCTTTTTCTTTAAGCCTCCTTCACCACTGCGCCCCTTAAGGATAACCTGCTCCTTTCTAAATTGGTCCCTGCACGACTGCCATCTTGTCTTTACTTTGTTGACTGGAAAACAAAATTATATAAAAGTACATTATATTATTGAAAATTATGCTGTAGATCAAAAACACAGTAAACACATGGGTCTGACTATGAGGGGACATTAATAAAAATGTCATTTAATTAGATGACAGGTGCTGTATTAACTATACCATAGTTAACTGTTAAAGACACATGACGAAAGTAACACTATGTGAGGGACCATTCAAGGGAATGCAAGTGTTTGTAAAATACTTTATAAACAGCTACTTAAAATTAACATGGATATGCTAACATTTAAGATCCTCAAGGGTTGGCTTACCAAGGGATGAACGCTTGGATTTCGGACACTTCTTCCACTGTGATCCAAATATATGCCTGGCCACATCCATCCATGCACGGTCTTTTCTCACCCTGCCATGATAGTGGTCACAACGGGTGTCCCATATCTCCCGCCTTTCTTGAATTAAAGAGATTAATTCCTCCACATCTATTTGAGGCATGATTTTTAGCTTTCCTGTGGCCTACACAACTTTGTTACGATTCATGATGCTCCTTCAGATCCTGGATTTGATCAAAATCTGACAACTACATGTGTTATGATCTGATCTGATCTGATAAATGATCTTAGGCGGCATAGACGACCTGGAACAGCTGGACTGGCTGTTCGGGACATGTATGCTGACTATTTCTCCAGCCCTGAGGGAGCATTGCCATGGCAAGTGGATGCAGTTTTTGGCAGACATTGATGAAAGTTGGGCTCTGGGCATTTTAATTTATTTTTTTGTTTTTAGTGATTTTTTATTTTTATTTTTTTTTTAGAGATAGTGTACGGCCTCACAAGAAATTGAGGACCCTTGACGTGGGCTTGCGAGCTGGGGTATATATCATGCAAATTATATGGTCAAACAAATCATTTTATCTACTGTGCCAATATATTGGCCATATGACCCATTGTATTTTAAATGACCCTATATTTGAATATATATACCCTCTAATACCTTATAACTTTTTTTTTAGAAGGTCCTGTATTTTATCGTCTTATTTGAATTTAACATAAATCCTATGCACATTTTTAAATTCACCTATCTTAACAACCACCTTTAGGTAAGTTTCAACAATCTGCAGCTGTCTGCCAAACTTTATTTACAAGCTGAAGCACATGGCTATTGTTGGCATGGCCTAATAATCTACAGCACGGATCCGCAAAAAACGGATGAAATACGGTGACGTTCTGTGTACATTCCGTATTTTTTGAGGACCCATTGACTATTGGGCCACAGATCGTTATTTGCGGACAATAATAGGACAAGCACTACTTTTTTGCGGAATGACCTTGCGGACATACGGACACGGATTGCACACAGGGTACATTCCTATTTTTTTGCGGACCCATAGAAGTGAATGATTCCGCATACGGTCCGCAAAAAAAATGGAACGGACGCAGATAGAAAATACGTTCATGTGCATGAGCCCTTAGTGTATCATTCGCTGGCTCTTCTTCTCCTCTCCCTCTTGATGTTGGCGTTCCTCAGGGCTCAGTACTAGGTCCTCTACTCTACTCTCTCTATAAAGCCCGCATCGGACAGACTATCAGTAGATTTGGCTTTCGGTACCATATCTATGTTGATGACACCCAACTATACACTTCTCCCCTGAAATCACCCCTACTTTACTCCAAAACACCATTAAATGTCTGGCAGCTGTCTCTAACATCACGTCCTCTCTGTATCTAAAACTAAACCTCTAAAACTGAACATCTTGTCTTTTCCCCATCTACTAACCCACCTAAACTTGATATTTCAATTTCGGTCTGTGGCACTATCATAACTCCTGTGCAACGTGCCCGCTGTCTTCGGGCCACATTTGACTCTGATCTTTCCTTTGTTCCCCATATTCAATCACTTACACGCTCTTGACGTCTGCACCTCAAGAATATTGCCAGAATCCGCCCTTTTCTTACAGTGGAAACGGAAAAACTCTTGTTGTTGCGTTGATTCATTCTCGTCTTGACTACTGCAACGCACTACTAATTGACCTCCCTCTCTCTAAACTCTCCCCCCTTCAGTCTGCCCTAAATGCTGCAGCCAGGCTGATCTATCTGTCCTCCCACTACACGGATGCTACTAGTCTATACCAGTCACTTCACTGGTTGCCCATCCAGCACAGAATACAGTTCAAACTTCTCACCCTCACCCACAAAGCTCTCCACAGTGCTGCACCTCCATACATCTCCTCCCTCATCTCCGTCTCCCACCCTACTCATGCTCTCCGTTCTGTTAGTGACCTAAGATTAATATCCTCCATAATTCGTACCTCTCACTCCCGTCTTCAAGACTTTTCTCGAGCTGCACTACTTTCTGGAATACTCTGCCCCGGAATATTAGGTCAATTCACAATCAACTACCTTATGTGTCACCCATAATTCCTCATAGACTGTAAGCTCTTGCGAGCAGGGCCCTGACTCCTTGTGTTTCAGTTGTATATTAGCCAGTTACTTTTGTTTGTATGTGAACCCTATGAATTTGTAAAGCGCTGCGGAATATGATGGTGCTATATAAATAAATATTATTATTAATACCTTTCTGAGGCCTCTGCGGATGCCCTTGTCGCTTTACGACATAAAAGCTCAAAGGCTCAAAGTCTAGGCAGCAGACTCTACTTCCAAGCGCTCTCTAACAGGCTTATCCTTTTCAGGTTCTCGTTTGTTCAGCTCAAGATTACATGAGATCATCTCAGAGGCCATGGGTGGCAAAAGCACCCACCTTTCGCAGAACAGACCCAGGCGCCCGTCTCATTCAAAAGCTTCGGCCACACATTTTCAGTCTTTACGTTGTTTCTGTGGCACTGGTCCGTCCGGAGGGGTGCTTCCCAGGGCTTCTATACAGGAGCATAAGAAGAAACTGTGCTTTAAGCCCTGGCTGGCCTGGCACCCACGGGCCCAACCTTCCCCCACTCCAGCCAATAGACAATCTTCCGCATGAAGGGGCCCCCCTGCCCTCTTGGGTGAGGGGGGGGGTCGACTTCTTTTTCTGGAAGTCTGGCTGTCCCACATAACCAACTCCTGGGTGCTCGAGAGTGTAACCTCGAGTTACAAGACCAAGATTGCAGATCGTTTCTTCCTTTCCCAACTTCCCAGGGATCGAGTTCGGCCACTGCCTATTTTCAGGTGTTACAGTCCGTTCTTACTCAGGGGGTTATCTCCCTGGTTCCCTTTGTGGAGTGATTCACAGGTTTCTATTCCAACCTGTCTGTTGTGTCCAAGAAGCACTGGCGTACCGCCCATATAGGCAGACTAGGCAATTGCTATGGTGCCCATGAGTGTGAAGGGCCCGGCCAGGCTAAATGGCCCCGCCCCCTTTTCTGCAATGAAATTGAAATTTACGGAGTTCAGTCCTTGCACCACATTGCCCTATTACGAATAGTCTATTTCTAATAGGACAATAAGAGACAGGGACTAAACCCTCTATATATTTCTTTTTTATAGATACACTAGCAGAAGGACCCGGCTTCGCCCGGGTATATTTCATCTATTTCATTTAATGTTTGAGTGTGTGTCGGTAAAAGATATTGAGAGTGACCTCTACGGCACCCCGCCTCCTTAACAGTGACTTCCACAGACCACCCCAACACTGACCCCCCCACAGTGCCCCGTCTACTTAAAATGGGAGCTCCACAGCAGCCCACCCCCTTAACTTGGACCTTCACAGCAGCCTGCCCCTTTAACAGCGAGTTCCACAACACCTCTCCCTCTTGACAGTAACCTCCAGAGGGGCCTGCTCCCTTAACAGTGACCTCTACAGCACCCACCCCTTAACACTGACCATAGGTTACAGTCCACTTAACTGACCTCCACCATTTCTGACCCCCTTGGCAGAGACCTCCACAGCGACTGCCCCTTTAACAGTGACTGTCACAGTACCCTGCTCCCTTAACAGTGACCTCACAGTATCCCACTGCCCCTTTAATAGTGGCCTCCACAGTCCCCTCCTCCCTTAACAGTAACATGCACAGTGCCCACCTCTTTAATAGTAACCTCCACAGCAGCCTGCCCCCTTAACAGTAACATCCACAGTGCCCTCCCCTTTAACTGCGACCTCCACAGCAGCCTGCCCCTAGGATGGCCAGAGGTCCGGTTTAACTCCGGACAGTCCGGCTTTCAGACTCCCTGTCCTCCGTACGGCGAAGGTCCTGGATAGACACAGGGATGTTGTTTTGAACAGTTCACTCTCAGACAGCAGCACTGTGCAGTCTGAGCGTGAGCTGCAGGGAGAAAGTCACCCTCCCTCCCAACCCTGCAGCTGACAGAAGTTCATTTTTACCTTCATTTTTTTAATCCCCATCGGCTGCGGAGTGGAGGAGGCGTGGCTTAGCAGGCCTGGGGCCTTTTGAGGGTCGCAATTCTCACAGTGTTCAGAGATATATTCATTATACAAATCCCAGCTCAGAGAAATCCACAGGTCTATCCTGACAGGCAGCACGGACCCCAGGACATTCACCCACATGGGACCCAAAACAATCGGCCAGCCTGGGCATATGTAAGAGGTCACATGACCATTATCTTTTTGACTATCCTATGTTAATCATGGTACATCGATTCCTGGTCTTCTTATATATCAAACTGATGGCTAGTACTGTGAGTTTAAGGGACGGTCTGGCTACATTGTGAACTATTGAGTTGGCATTGTTTTGACTTTCCAGCATCTTTGTTGTATATCTTATATATGCAATCTGGTCCTGATTTATGGAAATTATATGGGTTTGGTGAATGCACTTCTTCCATACCTGTTGGTATTGTGCAGTGCATTGTCTGTGGTATAATATCAATTCATTACTGCCGATTGTATATCTGCGCATATTGATTACGCCTCAATGGTCAAGCATTTACTATCAGTACTTTATTGTATTAATATAAGTTTTGCACCATCAATTTCCAATATCCCCTGATGAACCTCTTTTTGAGGGGAAACACGTCGGGATTGTGATCTGTAATTTTGAGGGTGAGTAAGAGGGAGAGATAGACAAGGTTCAAGACCAGGGAGTCTCCACCTTCCGAATTCGTCCCTGGGTTGAGGGGTAGATGAAGGAGACATCCTAGGGATATAATCCAATCCCTTCACTATCCCCACAATTGCTATACTAGCACATCCAACCTGTCCACGGCTTCCCTTTTTAATATAAGTAATTGTTATCGCTTTGATTAATTTAGTACTTGGTGGGCACTGGTGCCCGTATTTGGAGCACTTTTTGGTCAATATTTATATTACATTTTATTTCAAGATATTTAATAAATGTTAAGTTTTACTTTCCAGCTTCTCTGTGCACCTTTTGAGGGTGGCCTGAATTACAGGTCCATGCCATGGTAATTTATGAGGAAACAGAGTGGGTAGCAGTGGAAGAAAACATCTTTTATTACTACTGAATTGTGATTATGTGAAATTTACATTATATTAGGTAATTATTGATGATGAATTAGTTGAAAACATTAGTTTTATTTATGGTAACCGGAATACCCCTTTAACAGTGTCATACACAGCGCTCTGCCCCTTTAAAGCTGACCTACAACAGTAAAGAAAAATGGCTGGGTTGTTATGGAAACCTGTTGTAAAACTGTATATGTGGAGAATAAGGGCCTGCGAGCTTCTATTGGCTAAGGGTCATGTGACCAAGCTTCTATTGGCTAATGCATTTTTTTGGGAATATCTCAGGAACGGTACGTCCTGGAGAGCTGAGACCCCGTCTAAAACCTTCCCGGACACCTAATGTACCTGTGTGCCAAATTTCGTGATTGTAGCTGCGACAGTCCAGATTCCTTTAGCAGACATACATACACACATTTATGTTTCCCCGAAAATAAGACCTACCCTGATAATAAGCCCTAGTGCTATTTTGCCCTGTTTTTGGAGTAGGCTTAAAATATAAGCCCTGCTCCAAAAATAGGCCCTAGAATAAGCCCTAGGTAGATTGAGGATACACTGAGAATAGGGTTACGGTCTGAGCGCGGGGAGGGGGGCGGAGCCCCGCAAGTGATTTTAATGGCCAGTAAGGGCCTCTCTGCTGGTGACGCTACCTGCGCAATGCTGCGTACTATAGTACGCACCGCTGCGCAAGTTATTTACCTATATACACACCTATACTCATACCCTATCCGGCGCTGCAAGACGTTTCCGCTGTGATGATCCCGCTAGACGTGACCTTAGCGCCGGGTCTCGCGGGAACATGCTGGTTGACGGGATGACACAGCATTTATTTATTTATCAAACTGTTGTAAAGTAGAACTGGCTTAGTTGCCCATAGCAACCAATCAGATTCCAACAATCATTTTTCACAGCTCCTTTGGAAAATGAAAGGTGGAATCTGATTGGTTGCCATGGGCAACTAAGCCAGTTCTACTTTACACCAGTTTTTTTCTTTTAACCACTTCCTGCTCTGCCATGTAGATATGTAGCACAATGATCACCTTCTGGTGTCAGCTATACATTGCTGAAACTGACAGCACTGGAACTAGCTCCATTTCTGCCATGTTAACCCTAAGATGCTGTGTGTGAACATTACAAACACAATGCACATAAAACTATGCTGTTCTTATTAGGTTAATGCAATTATTTGGATTATTTATTTGGGGGGGCAATTCTGAGTTTTGCTATGGGTCACCATCATTTCTATGTACGCCCCTGCCAAGAAGGATGCGTCAGTTCGTCCAGTTCTAGATCTGAAGTTGCTGAACCGGTTAGTCAGGGTCCAATGCTTCAGGATGGAGTCCCTCCGTTCCTTGGTCGCCTCTCCTCTATGGACATCCGGGACGCGTACCTGTTCCTGATTTCCTATCTGGAGGACATTCTCGTCAAGGCTTCGACAGAATGAGGACAGTCTGCACATCACCCTGGACGCCCTGACACACTTTTGCTGGCTGGTAAACTTCCAGAAGTCATTCAGACAATTCTAATTGCCCTGGATTGGCCGTGTTGCGCATGGTACACAGATCTTATCCTTCTGTTGTGAGACTCTCTGTTGCCTCTTCTGCTCAGAGACTATCTTCTCTCTCAGGGCCCCATTTTCCACCAGCATTTAGAGTCACTATGTTTGATGGAGTGGCTATTGAGATTGTCATTCTGAAGCGGTGGGGATTTTCAGAAGGAGTCATCCGCACCATGATTAAGGCCAGGAAGCTGGGGCGTAGCTAATCACTCATGGGCCCTGGTGCAAGAGTTCAGCTTGGGCCCCCCTTCCCTCAATGGTTTGAGCACATTGCCTTTCCGCCTGAGATAAAAAGTGAAATGGCCCTACTGTTGAAGACATACTTGGAGAACATTACCTACAGTTCTATGAAACATACAGGGTTATAAGCAGTTGGGGAAGGCTGAATGGGCCAAAACGCATCCTTTTAATCTTTGATTATCTGCTGAAATAAAGAATATACCTTATTGAAACACTGAGCGTTTGCAGGGATTCTTCTGACATAGACCCCCATATCAGACCTCAGATCTGACCCTCTTTAGACCTCCATGTCAACCTCCACATCAGACCTCAGATCATTCAGGTTTTTTTCTTAAATGTATAGAGCAAGTCAAGTGATTCTGATTATTTTTACCACACATTTTGTTTTATACACTGTCAGTGGTGAACACTCACAGTGTATGTGTGATCTGTATTGCTGACTAATCACACAACCATATTTTTTGTCTGCATCCAATCTAAATTTTTTGCAGATGGGATGTTGGCCTATTTATTTCAATTGGGCTGCAAAAAATGCAAACAGCACATCCCTTTGTCCATACCGAAGCCCGCAAAAATATAGAACATGTCCTATTCTTGTCCATTTTGTGGACAAGAATAGGTGTTGTTACAATGAGTCTGGGGAAAAAACGGAAGCAACATGGACGTCACACGGACATCGTCTGTATTTTCTGCAGATCTGCATTTTGCAGACTGCAAAATGCATATGGTCATGTGAATGCACCCTAATTAGCCCCGGGAGAAGAAGGAGATCATTGTCTGACCTCCTGCATTTCCCGGACAGCTAATTAGTCGGCGATACAGATCACACATATCGTACACTGTCAGCACTCACCACTGACGGTGTACTGATGTCAGCTAGACATGGCAGAATATGTATAGTATATACGGCCAGCGATATAGGAGGGAGGTAGTAAGTGCATCAACAGAGAGCCACAGGGGGTCTTCACTGTTCAGTGTTGTGAGGACGGAGGAGGGAAAGGCAGTTTTGTAATAATAATCAGAATCACTTGAGCCTATACATTTATGAAAAAAAGACACCAATAAAGTGAAGTTATAAAACACCAGTAATACACATGAGGAAAGGAAGGTAGCAGTGCGGGAATACAGTATTTTTGCCTTGAAGGCCAATTTGAGAAATGGGAAAATGTGGATAAATCCCTGATACCATACTATTCCTGATTAGCCACCACCTACTGAGGTCACAAGCAGGTAGACTTAAATACATACATGTGGGCACACATGTCACCTCATATAAGAGCCAGGTGCGGACTGGGAACTTAAAGTGGCCCTGGAAAAAATACTAAGTGGCCCCGTTTTGTAGGTGTGTAGGGTCCAAATGTATATAAGGCAGCTAAACCATATTGTGACACATTATACCACCCTAACAAAGCCAAATACCACAGTCCATCACAAAATACTGCCAGCAGCACAAAATACACCCCCAAAAACTTCCACTGGCCAGCTGTGAGGAAGGTCCAGCAGGCCCCAGGGCATCGGCCCACCGGGAAATTTCCCTGTAAGGTCTATGGCCAATCCGCCCCAGATAAGAGCCCACACATGCCTCCCTTCCTCCTGTGTCACCTGTAGTCTGCTGTCTGCTTGCTTGCTCAGACTTCTCTTCCAGTTCTCATCACTTCTATCAGGAAGTAGATGGAGACTAGCTGCATGCAGTTACAGGAGACTAGCAGACCTGCCAGGCTCCAGCTAACAGCTGAAAGTCAGCCACCAGCCATCCTATGCTGAGGGCTCCTGCTCTGAAAAGTTATGCTGAAAGTGGAGGATGGGGGCACCTACCAGAGCTCAGAGGCAGGCCTCATGACCAGAGGAGGAGGGGCAAGTTAACAGCTTCTATAGAAGAGGAGACTGCAGCGCACGGGACTAGATGCAGACATCCTCATTGGTAGCATCCAGTCCTCCAGCCCCCGTTTATCTGCTCTGAGCCGCCTCCCGCCCTGCACTGTGTCTTGCCTGTGTGCCACTGGCAAGGAGGGCCCTGTGCTTAGGGGCCCAGTCGCAATTGCGACCGCTGCGACCCCTATAGTTACACCAGTGCCAGGAAGCCAGCTTCCGCTAAGATATACTATTGGACTTGGAAGTCTTCCCTTCGTTTCTGTGCAGACCGTCATCTCCCTTCTTACAAATGGCTTTCCTTCTTACAAATGGGTCTGGAAAAGGGGTGGCCCACACTGTTCCGCCATATCGTCTCTCATTCCCATCTTGGGATCTGAATCTTGTGCTTGGCTCTCTTCAGTCAGCACCCTTTGAGCCACTTAGGGATATTTCTCTACACCTTCTTTCCTGAAAGGTTGCCTACCTGGTGGCAATCATCTCGATCAGATAAGTCTTGGAATTAGCAGCGCTTTCCTGCAGGGAGCCCTTTCTTATCGTACATAAATATAAGGCAGTGCTCTGTCTCGTACCCTTGTTCCTTCTGAAGGTGGTCTCAGCCTCCCACATCAATTAGGACATCGTCCTCCCCTCTTTCTATCCCTCACCATCCCATCCTCGGGAACGGGCTCTCCACTAGCTGGATGTAGGTCGTGCTCTGAGGATTTACATGTCTTTCTCTGAGTCGTTTTGCCACACTGACTCCCTGTTTGTCATTCCAGAGGGTCCTCATAATGGTTTGGCAGTTTCCAAACTTACGATTGCCAGGTGGATCCAATTACCATTGCCAAGGCTTATCGCCTTCAGGACAAGATACCGCCTTGTGTCATAGCTCACTCGACCAAAGCAGTGGGTACTTCTAGGGCTTGTTACCACCAGGCTTCTGCTTTGCAGTAGTGCAAGGCAGCTACCTGGTCTTCGTTGCACACTTTGCACACTAAATTCTACCGGGTGCATACCATTGCGTCGGCTGACTGCTCTGTGTAGCAAAGTCTTGCGGGCCACAGTGTGTTAAGCTCCCATGGCTGTGACTTCCATGGGTGTGTGTTTTTTTCCCTCCTCATTGACTGCTTTGGAACATCCCACAAAGGGCTAATGATAACTTGTTCAAATGTGGTTTTGTATTTAAGAACATCATGTATTTACGATATGTAAGTGGTATAAGTATCATGTAATAATTTTGTTATTTGCACAAGTTATCATTAGCCCTTTGTGGCCATACACTATTCACTCCATTCACCTGTTATTCTAAGGGTTAACAGTCTATACATATTATGCAGTGCCCGCTGATATCCGGCCATGTGGAACGCAATTTGCGTTCCATTATGGAGCGTGGCCGGAATGCTGCGATCACGTGACCCAAGTTATCGCGAGATCTTGGTCGTATTAGTTGTACGTGAAGCTACATTTAATATTTCAAGTATCTCCTCAGGAGGAGTATGTGGAGGTATATTGGGTGAGTCACCTATGGAAAAGAGGTGAAATTATGAATTTCCTCCCTCTTTTTTTGTTTGGGGGATAGATTGCCTTCACTTCTGGTTAGGCTAATAGGAGATGACGGAGTGCGCTCCACCTTGGAACGCACGCTGATCGGCTAGCGCACATCAGAGGTTAATTATTGCCATTAGTTGGATATATAAAGAGCTTATTGTGCTAGAGCACTACATCCTCTGAGGAAGCCATTGAGGTGGAACGTACTTTACTTCACATTCACTCTCATGTGCATTACATTAAACTGTTGGTGCTTTGTTATGCTGCACCGACGGAGTTAGGCTGTATTTGGGTCGTTTACTGTTGCACTAGGCACTTTACTTGTAGCAAAGGTTGTTTATTATGTATGTACGGACCCCTGTCTAGATTATATAGTCATCATTGTAGGGATATTCTAGGATCCCGCCCCAGTATTGTTCGTTCTATCTGTGCCTTCCCATTACCGTCGGATATTGTGGCATCATTATGTAATTTTAACATTTGTGTATTTTATATGCATTACCAGTAAAATATTGATTTTAGATGGGCATTTGTGTTAGTATTTATGTTTTTGGTTGGTGTGGTTAGTAAACTGTCTAACACCCTACATAGGTGATATACTGGTGTGGAAGTGGTTAAAAGAAGTCCAGGGAGGGCAACTCTGAATCCAGAATAACATAATACAACGCCAACTTTGAATTTAAACCAAAAAGAAGTGCACTGCTAAAATGGCACAATTGACACAATGCTTGAGAAAGACCATGTAAGGTCAAAACGTCGCACATTTGGTGAATAGAGGATTTCTTGAAGACCTGTGAGTGCTGCGGTTCCTTTCTACTATTTACTTTAAGGGAGTCTGTCACCTCATATAGGGGCACCCAGCATTCACTTAAATGGGTCTGCAATCCAATAGATCCGGTGCAGAATGGAGGCACAGAAGCACTATAGAGTGCTTCCGTGGGGTTTTCTTCCGTGCCTCTGCACCACAAAAAAGTAGTGCCTGCACTACTTTTTTGTGGTATGGACGGATCTCGGGCCCATTCAAGTTGGAAGGTCTGTATCCGTCTGCGGAATCCGCGCAGATGTTGCCCATCCGCAAATTGCGGTCCCCAATGCATGGAATGGCTGAGTTCACACTACAGTTATTTGACCAGTTATTTTCAACAGTTATTGTGAACCAAAACTAGGTGCGGGTCAAAAACACATAACAGCTGCAGATCTTTCCATTATACCTGATCTCTGTGGAGGCTTCACTACTGGTTTTGGCTCACAATAACTGATGGAAATAAAAGAAGTGTGAACTCAGCCTTAGGGCCCTTGCACACGACCATATGCCCTCCAAGACATACGGTCCATGAGTGGGCCATATGTCCCTAAGCGGCATTGATCGTACGCACGAGAGCGCACAGCATCATAGATTACAATGATGCTGTGCACGTCGGCCCGCCCGCGGGACTATTGTCCTGATCTTATGAGTGCAGGATAAAGGCACCGCGGGCATTGAAATCTATGATGCTGTGTGCTCCCGTGCTCACGATCAATGCTGCTCCAGGACATATGGCCCGCTCGTGGACCGTATGTCTCGGAGGGCATACGGTCATGTGCAAGGGCCCTTATGCCTCATTCACATTTCAGTGTTTGGGCTCATGCACACGACCGTATGTATTTTGCAGTCCGCAAAAAATACGGATGACATCCGCGTGCATTCCATATTTTGCGGAACGGAAGAGCTGGCCCCTAATAGAACAGAACTATCCTTGTCCGTAATGCGGACAATAGGACATGTTCTATTTTTTTTGCGGAATGGAAATACGGACATACCGAAACGGAATGCACACGAAGTACCTTCCGTTTTTTTTGCGGACCCATTGAAGTGAATGGTTCCACATACGGTCCGCAAAAAAAAACGGAATGGAAAGAAAATACGTTGGTGTCTATTAGGGTTGGGCAATATCAAAAATATTTTCACAGTAACGATATTAAGAAATTTATAGCAATAATGACATATATCGCGATAAATACTCGTGTAAAAGAAAAAACACTTAGGGCCACAAGGAGACATTATATACTGTATGGGGGCAGCCACAAGGGGACGTTATACTGTATGGGGGCAGCCACAAGGAGACATTATACTGTATGGGGGCAGCCACAAGGAGACGTTATACTGTATGGGGGCAGCCACAAGGAGACGTTATACTGTATGGGGCAGCCACAAGGAGACATTATACTGTATGGGGGCAGCCACAAGGAGACATTATACTGTATGGGGGCAGCCACAAGGAGACGTTACAGTGCCTTGCGAAAGTATTCGGCCCCCTGGAACTTTTCAACCTTTTGCCACATTTCAGGCTTCAAACAAAACGATATAACATTTAAAATTTTTGGTGAAGAATCAACAACAAGTGGGTCACAATTGTGAAGTGGAACGAAATTTATTGGATCATTTAAACTTTTTTGTAATAATAAAACTAAAAAGTTGGGCGTGCAAAATTATTCGGCCCATTTACTTTCAGTTCAGAAAACTCACTCCAGAAGTTCATTGAGGATCTCTGAATGATCCAATGTTGTCCTAAATGACTGATGAAGATAAATAGAATCCACCTGTGTGTAATCAAGTCTCCGTATAAATGCACCTGCTCTGTGATAGTCTCAGGGTTCTGCATCATGAAGACCAAGGAACACACCAGGCAGGTCCGTGATACTGTTGTGGAGAAGTTTAACCCCTTAAGGCCGAAGCTACTTTTACACTTAATGCCGAAGCCACATTTTTTAAATCTGCCATGTGTCACTTTATTAATTCATAACTTTGGGATTCTTTCACCGATTCGACTGATTTCAAGATTGTTTTTTTTTCGTGACATATTGTATTCCACGACAGTGATAAATTTGAGTCAATATAAATCACCTTTATTTATAAAAAAAAATCCTAAATTTACAGAAAATTTGGAAAAATGTGTAATTTTCAAACTTTGAATTTCTCTGCTATTAAGGCAGATAGTGATCCCTCACAAAATAGTTATTACTTTACATTTCCCATATGTCTACTTTATGTTGCCATCATTTTGTAGATGTAATTTTATTTTTTGGGGATGTGAGAAGGCTTGGAATTTTAGAAGCAATTCTTAAAATTTTTAAGAAATTTTCCAAAACCATTTTTTTAAGCACCAGTTCAGTTCTGAAGTCAGTTTGTGGGGCTAACATAATAGAAACCACCATAAATGACCCCATTTTAGAAACTACACCCCTCAAGGTTTTCAAAACTAATTTTACAAACTTTGTTAACCCTTTATGTATTCCACAAGATTTAAAAGAAAATGGAGATGACATTTCAAAATTTCACTTTTTTTTGCAGATTTTCCATTTTAATCCATTTTTTCCTGTAATACATCAAGGGTTAATAGCAAACAAAACCTCAAACTATTACCCTGATTCTGCGATTTACAGAAACACCCCACATGTGATTGTAAACTACTGTATGGGTGCATGGCCAAGCGCAGAAGGAAAGGTGCGCCAGATGGTTTTTGGAGGGCGCATTTTGCTGGACTGGTTTTTAGACACCATGTCCCATATGAAGCCCCCCCCCCCGATGCACCCCTACATTAGAAACAACCAAAAAGTGCCCATATTTTGGAAACTAAGGGATAAGGTGACAGTGTTATTGATACTATTTTGGGGTACATATGATTTTTGATCACTTTATATTACACTTTTTTCTAGGCAAGGTAAACAAAAATGGCTGTTCTGGCTCTTTTTTTTTTTTTACTGTGTTCACCTGAGGGGTTAACTAATGTGATATTTTTGTAGAGAAGGTTGTTACGGACGTGGCAATACCTAACATGTATAGATTTTTTTATTTATTTAAGTTTTACACAATAATATCATTTTTGAAACAAAAAAAATCATGTTTTAGTGTCTCCATTGTCTGAGAGCTGTAGTTTTTTAAATTTTTGGGCAATTGTCTCAGGTAGGGGCTCATTTTTTGCGGGAAGAGGTGACGGTTAGATTGGTGCTAGTTTGAGGGGCATACGCCTTTTTGATCACTTTGTATTACACTTTTTGTGATGTAAAGTGACAAAAAATGGCTTTTTTGACCCTAATTTTATTTTTTTTACGGTGTTCACCTGAGGGGTTGGGTCATGTGATATTTTTATAGAGCGGGTTTTTACGGACGCGGCGATACCTAATATGTTAAGGTATTTTATTTTCTTCATTTTTAATCAATTAACACGTGCTTATATGGGGAAAAACGGATGTGTTTTTTTTACTTTTTAATTTTTTTTTACACTTTTTTTTTTTACACTTTTTTGACTCAGACCCACTTGGTTCTTGAAGATCCAGTGGGTCTGGTGTTTTACAATACACTGCAGTACACTGTATAGTGTACTGCAGTGTATTTTCATTCATAGTGAGCTTTACCATGGCAAGCGTCCAGTTGCCATGGTAACCATCGGAAGCGTCCGGTTGACATGGCAACCATCGGAGCTTCTGGTTGCCATGGTAACCATCAGGGCGTCCGGTTGCCTTGGCAACCATCGGGACGCTGCCACAGCAGAGCAGTGTCCCGATGGGAGGGAGCTCCCTCCCGCTCTCCTCCCCACACCATTGGTGCGCTGCCAGAGCACCGCAGCGCCCGATGGGAGAGGGAGGGAGCCCTGTTAACCCTTTCCATACTGTGGTCCCTACGGACCGTGGCATGGAAGGGGTTAAACGGCCGACATAGCTGCCAGCAGCGATGTCGGCCGTTTGAAGCAGAGTGTCAGCTGTACGCTGGCACTCTGCTTCACCGCTCGGCCATCCTGAATATCGCTCGGCCATCCTGACATCGAGGGGGGGGGATGTATTAAAAATTAAATTGTCGGAAAAGGTGTTGGCGGGGGGGTGTCTGCAAACATTTTATGAGGATCTGATCCTCACAGTCTCGGACTGCGGGGATCAGATCCTTTCAACCAGTGCACGCGTAACCTGTGATTGGCTAGTCTGACCAGACTAGCCAATCACAGCGATCGCTGGCCCGGGACCGCCCCCATTGGTCCCGGGCTGGTTAGCTGACACCCCTGGCTGTAAGTAACAGCCGGGGTCTCAGCGCTGTCACCATGTCATCAGACATGGTGACAGTTTAATGCCATGACGGCTTATCCCGTCATGGGGCGGCAAGCGGCTCCTGCCCATGACGGGATAAGCCGTCATTGGGCGTTAAGGGGTTAAAGCCGGATTTGGATACCAAAAGATTTCCCAAGCTTTAAACATCCCAAGGAGCACTGTGCAAGCAATCATATTGAAATGGAAGGAGTATCAGACTACTGTAAATCTACCAAGATCCATCCGTCCCTCTAAACTTTCATCTCAAACAAGGAGAAGACTAATCAGAGATGCAGCCAAGAGGCTCATGTTCACTCTGGATGAACTTCAGAGATCTACAGCTTAGGTGGGAGAGTCTGTCCATAGGACAACAATCAGTCGAACACTTCACAAATCTGGCCTTTATGGAAGAGTGACAAGAAGAAAGCCATTTCTCAAAGATATCCATAAAAAGTCTCGTTTACAGTTTGCCACAAGCCACCTGGGAGACACACCAAACATGTGGAAGAAGGTGCTCTGGTCAGATGAAACCAAAATCGAACTTTTTGGAAACAATGCAAAACGATATGTTTGGTGTAAAAGCAACACAGCTCATCACCCTGAACACACCATCCCCACTGTCAAACATGGTGGTGGCAGCATCATGGTTTGGGTCTGCTTTTCATCAGCAGGGACAGGGAAGATGGTTAAAATTGATGGGAAGATGGATGGAGCCAAATGCAGGACCATTCTGGATGAAAACCTACAAAAGACCTGAGCAGGGGCGTACATTGAAATCATGGGGCCCCATAGCAAAATTCAGTATTGGGCCCCTCTCTTCCTGGACAAATATAAAGTACAATTTATGTAAAAAAAAAAAAATATATATATATATATATATATATATACACTCACCGGCCACTTTATTAGGTACACCATGCTAGTAACGGGTTGGACCCCCTTTTGCCTTCAGAACTGCCTCAATTCTTCGTGGCATAGATTCAACAAGGTGCTGGAAGCATTCCTCAGAGATTTTGGTCCATATTGACATGATGGCATCACACAGTTGCCGCAGATTTGTCGGCTGCACATCCATGATGCGAATCTCCCGTTCCACCACATCCCAAAGATGCTCTATTGGATTGAGATCTGGTGACTGTGGAGGCCATTTGAGTACAGTGAACTCATTGTCATGTTCAAGAAACCAGTCTGAGATGATTCCAGCTTTATGACATGGCGCATTATCCTGCTGAAAGTAGCCATCAGATGTTGGGTACATTGTGGTCATAAAGGGATGGACATGGTCAGCAACAATACTCAGGTAGGCTGTGGCGTTGCAACGATGCTCAATTGGTACCAAGGGGCCCAAAGAGTGCCAAGAAAATATTCCCCACACCATGACACCACCACCACCAGCTTGAACCGTTGATACAAGGCAGGATGGATCCATGCTTTCATGTTGTTGACGCCAAATTCTGACCCTACCATCCGAATGTCGCAGCAGAAATCGAGACTCATCAGACCAGGCAACGTTTTTCCAATCTTCTACTGTCCAATTTCGATGAGCTTGTGCAAATTGTAGCCTCAGTTTCCTGTTCTTAGCTGAAAGGAGTGGCACCCGGTGTGGTCTTCTGCTGCTGTAGCCCATCTGCCTCAAAGTTCGATGTACTGTGCGTTCAGAGATGCTCTTCTGCCTACCTTGGTTGTAACGGGTGGCAATTTGAGTCACTGTTGCCTTTCTATCAGCTCGAACCAGTCTGCCCATTCTCCTCTGACCTCTGGCATCAACAAGGCATTTCCGCCCACAGAACTGCCGCTCACTGGATGTTTTTTCTTTTTCGGACCATTCTCTGTAAACCCTAGAGATGGTTGTGTGTGAAAATCCCAGTAGATCAGCAGTTTCTGAAATACTCAGACCAGCCCTTCTGGCACCAACAACCATGCCACGTTCAAAGGCACTCAAATCACCTTTCTTCCCCATACTGATGCTCGGTTTGAACTGCAGGAGATTGTCTTGACCATGTCTACATGCCTAAATGCACTGAGTTGCGCCATGTGATTGGCTGATTAGAAATTAAGTGTTAACGAGCAGTTGGACAGGTGTACCTAATAAAGTGGCCGGTGAGTGTATATATATATATTATAGATTGATTCCAAACTGGTTACAATTAATTCCTAAATAGTGATGAGCGAGCTTCTGTTTTCCAGTTCGGCGTACAAGGTTCGGTTATCTAAGAATTGTGTTATGGATTCCGCTACCATAGACTATAAGTTATGGTCAGTGGTACCGGAATCCATAATGGAATTCTTAGATAACCCGAACCTTGTACACCGAACTGGAAAACAGAAGTTCGCTCATCACTATTAGTAAATTATAAATATTTAAAAATAACACACTAATCCTTATATTTTAAGGAATGAGGTAGTATATAAATGCCTTGGACATTTATTTATTTATTTATTTATTTTTTTATTCAATTAAGAAATTATTATAATTTTTTTTTACCCAAGCAGACTCCCCTCCCATGAGGTCTGCTTGCTTCTGATGCTTAGTGTGCACCAGGCAGAGTACTTGGTGGGAGAGGGGGGCTTGGGTATTCTGCCTAGGGCCAGGGGCGGTCTTGGCATTTCTGGGGCCCTAAGCGAAGTTATGTCCGGGGGCCCCCACCCCCCAATGACGCGTCACGCCCCTGATGACACGCCCTCTGATGACACCCCTCCCAATGGCACGCCCCCCCACACATCAAAGACTGGGACTAGAGCATGCTCGGGTGGAATTTGCGTGCGCTTTTTCAAATCTGCACGCTAATTCATATGCATATTATAGTATGTACACTAATGTGTATGCATTTTATAAATTAGTACGCATTAGCGTACTAATTTATAAAATGAGTACGCATTCGGACAAATGCAGTACGTGACAGCTGGGCGGGCGGTCTTGGACACCAGCACAAGAGCGGAGCGTGGGGGCCCCCTTGGACGTCGGGGGCCCTATGCAAATGCATAGGATGTGTGGTGCCCAAGACCGCCCCTGCCTAGGGCACAATGTCCTGTATGTAAACTCAGCAAGCAGAGTTCAAAGGAAGGTGGGGGACCCCCTGCCATGAAGTATGCTACTGATGCTTATATGGAGAAGTGTTTTCACCCCCTCCCAAAAAACAAACAATAGAATCGCTGCCCCCTCCCCCTCCTACAACCAGGTCAAGAACTTCTTGTTACTCACTCAGTCAGCCTTTACTAAGCCAGGCAGAGCCAGCATGGGTTCACACACAGGAGCAGCAGTCCTCACTCCCTCTGCTGGCTTCTGTATCTGTCGGCTGCGCTGATTGGCCAGTTCAGCGATCAGCTGACAGAGGAGAGAGAGCTCTCTCTTCAACTTACAGTCTGGAACTGCGGCAGCCACAGGAACCTATATACAAAGTTTGTAAGGGGGGTAGGGGCCCTCGGAACAGGAGAAGCAGGGCCCAGCAGAGCCCCAGGTAGGGACTCAAGCAGTATGCATTGTTATTCTAGTATAATCAGGGGGCGGGGCTTTACATCCACCCCGGGCCCCCTCCTCCCACAGGCCCCATAGCAGCTGCGTGGTCTGCCTATATTATAGGTACGCCACTGGACCTGAGACTAGGACGGAGATTTATTTTCCAACAAGACAATGATCCCAAACATAAAGCAAAATCTACAATGGAATGGTTCAAAAATAAACGTATCCAGGTCTTAGAATGGCCAAGTCAAAGTCCAAACCTGAATCCAATTGAGAATATGTGGAAAGAGCTGAAAACTGCTGTTCACAAACGCTCTCCATCCAACCTTAAAGAGCTCGAGCTGTTTTGCAAGAAAGAATGGGCAAGAATTTCAGCCTCTAGATGTGCAAAACTGATAGAGACATAGCCCAAGCGACTTGCAGCTGTAATCGCAGGAAAAGGTGGTGCAACAAAGTATTAATGCAAGGGGGCCGAATAATTTTGCACGCCCCACTTTTCAGTTTTATTATTACAAAAAAAGTTTAAATGATCCAATAAATTTCGTTCCACTTCACAATTGTGACCCACTTGTTGATTCTTCACTAAAAATTTAAAATGTTATATCTTTTTGTTTGAAGCCTGAAATGTGGCAAAAGGTTGAAAAGTTCCAGGGGGCCGAATACTTTCGCAAGGCACTGTATATACGGTATGGGGGCAGCCACAAGGAGACATTATACTGTATGGGGATAGCCACAAGGAGATGTTATACTGTATGGGGGCAGCAACAAGGAGACATTATACTGTACGGGGGCAGTCACAAGCAGATGTTATACTGTACGGGGGCCACAAGGAGACGTTATACTGTACGGGGGCCACAAGGAGATGTAATACTGAATGGGGCAGCCACAAGGAGACATTTTACTGAATTGTAAAGCGCTGCGGAATATGTTGGCGCTATACAAAGATTATTATTATTATACTGTATGGGGGCAGCCACAAGGAGACGTTATACTGTATGAGGGCAGCCACAAGGTGACGTTATACTGTATGGAACAACAATTTTAATATTTCTGCTATATATATATATTGTATTTTTTTTCTAATTGGTTTATTACTTATTATTTAAATATACAGTATATACTGGCGTATAAGACTACTTTTTAACCCCTTAAAATAATGGCTACAGTGGGGGGTCGTCTTATACGCCGGATATACGGGGGCCGCACTGTGTGAGGTGTTTTTTTTTTCCCCGTCAGCGCGTAGAGAGCCGCTTCCTGGGACCGCCGCGCATGCCCCGCCCCCCTTCTCCTCCCGGTGACTCCCCGCCCCTGCACTAATCCTATTGGTTATACCTCACACAGTGCGGCCCCCTGCTCTTAGCATACTGAAGTAGCATACTATTCTCTATATTCTCAGGAGGATTTTAAAGGCTTTTAAAGGGAAACTGTCATGCCAGCAAGACCTGTTACAATATCGCAGCTTACAGTTATGATCACCAGGCACTTGCTCTCTTGTTTGTTTTGCAAAGTTTTAGCTTTACCGTACATGTTTGAAACAACCTTATGTTTATAAGTGACAGTTTTGCTGCTATATACAGTACCTGCATGTCATATGCATTTGAATTAAAATTAACATGTTGAAATCAAAGCAGACTTTTTTTCATTTGGGAGAGGGGTAGTCTTATACAGTGAGTATATACCAAATTCTATATTTTTAGGGCAGAAGTTGGGGGTCGTCTTATACGCCCAGTCGTCTTATACGCCGGCATATACGGTATTTTTGCTACATAGTATGTCCCCCCAAGAGGTCATAAAAAGACTGTTGGGGGACAATGAACACTCTACTATTTTGCACTTTTTATTTTTTTTCTTTTATTTGTGTTTTTTTTGTTAACGTATCTTTTTTTTTTTTTTTTTAAATATATTTGTGGCACATAATGTCCCCCCCAAGGGATCATAACAAGACTGTTAGGGGACAGTGAACACACTCTTGTTTGCAATTTTTCCTTTTATTTTTTTTTCTTTCATTTGTATTTCATTTTTTTTTTATAATTTTATATTTTTATTTCTTTTATTTGTGTTTTGTTATATTTTTTTGTTTTAAGTTTTTTAAATAATTTTTAAACTTTTTAAATAGATTTTTTTTTTCCCCACATAATGTGTCCCCAAGATGTCACTGAAAGGCCTTTGGGGACAATGATGTTTTTGCATTTTTTTTTCCCCTGTAACTGAGGCATCCAAAGGTCCATCCTGCACAGTACGCTGCTCACCTATCTGAGGAAAAGGCGGAAGCGCTGATACACTGATTCTGCCTTCTCCTTGTCTCCCCCTGCTCTCCGGACCCGTCCTGCTACAGTGTGGGAGCAGGAGCTGTAATCATCTGTTGTGCAGCCTCATGCAGCCCAATCTGTGGTACACCCCTGACATAGACAGTATATTATTTATGACACCAAGGCTGTTAGGATATCTCACTCTTCTTGCCTCCTCCTCATGGACTGCTGATGTTGCACCCCTCTGTCCTTGCTCATGTGCTCGGCCGGTGGGCGGAGACTTGATTATGGGAGTGAGGAGGAGCCACGGACGGCAGCTGCACTAAGTAATATCTACGGTAGGCATATACAAGAGGCTGGCTGTCGCACATCTAGGAACAGTCAGCAAGCATATGACCACTCCTATGACGTCACTAAATACCGCAGTTATTTGGAAACAGCGATATCGCTGTTTCTTAATACCACGGTATATCGTTCACACCGGTTTACAGTCAGCGATTTCCATCAGTGATTTTGAGAGAAAACCAGGTGCGGCTCTAAACACAGAACAGGAGCAGATCTGTCCCTTATACCTTATGTCTGTGGAGGCTCCAATCCTGGTTTTGGCTCACAATCACTGATGGAAATCACTGACCAAAATACTGACGTATGAATGAGGCATAAGGCTCACACTTCAGTTATTTGATCAGTTATTTCCATCAGTTATTGTGAGCCAAAACCCGTAGTGAAGCCTACCCAGAGATAAGGTGTAATGGAAAGATCTGCATCTGTTCTGTGTTTAGAGCCGCACCTGGTTTTGACTTGCAATCAATGATGGAAATCACTGACTAAAACACTGATGTGTGAATGAGGCTTTACTCTGGTAAGTGACGGGCTGCTTTAAAGCCCCTTTCACATGAGCGAGTTTTCTGCGCGGGTGCAATGCGTGACATGAACCCATAGCACCCGCACTGAATCCTGACCCATTCATTTCAATGGGTCTGTGTACATGAGCATTTTTTTCACGCCTCAGTTCTGCGTTGCGTGAAAAACGCAGCATGTTCTATATTCTATGTTTTTCCCGCAGCCCTGGTCCCATAGAAGTGAACAGGGCTTCAGTGAAAAACACATTGCATCCTGAAGCAAGTGCGGATACAATGCGTTTTTCATTGATGGTTGCTAAGAGATGTTGTTTGTAAACCTTCAGTTTTTTTATAACGCGCGTGAAAAACGCATCAAAACGCAGTGGAAAAAACTGAACAACTGAACGCAATTTATGCCAATGGAATATCAAGGGTTAAAGGTAACTGTCTGAGTAGCACAGCATGTGCATGCTTGAGAAAGGGGTGGGGTTCCCCTGAAACCTAGCTTCATGCGGATGCTGTGTCTCTAAAGTCTGTCACCTGGGACTTTAAAAGTACTTTTATGGACATTATGCACTGTATGGACTAGTCCTGGATTATACAGTATGTGATACATCTTCATTACATTGGTTTCTTTAAAGATTAAAGTGAACACTCGCAAGTAAATGGTTGCGGTCACGATGTCTTCTCTGCAAGCAAATGGATGAAGCATGTTTTTTTTTTGTTTGTTTTTTGAAGCAGAAGAATAATACATTTCATCAAAGTATTGCTTTAAATAACTAAATGGAAAAAAAAACTTTGGCTTTTGAAGCGGTATGTAGTAAATAAAAACTGTTTGGTCATGAAGAGGGGTAAATGGCATGGTCTTGAACTAGTCAAAGGGAATGTGTGATTAAAACATGAGCATTGAGTCACTGACCACTAAGCTAACTAATAGGCTGACAGTTCCTATTCTGTAGAAATCACTTTTTAGCAGTAATTTCATCATCACAGGAATACAACGATAGATAAGGCTACTTTCACACTAGTGTTAATATTTGCCAGTATTGAGATCTGTCATAGGGGAGAAAATGTAACAGAACAGAATGCTCCAAAATGAATTTCGTTTTCATACCGGAGAGGAAACCGCAGCAAGCTGTGGTTTTCTTTCCGTCATGGGATGCAGTAACACGGACAAGAATAGGACATGCTCTACTTTTTTTTGCGGGCCACGGAACGGAGCAACGGATGCGGACAGCACACGGTGTGCTGTCCGCATTTTTTGCGGGCCCATAGAAATGAATGGGTCCGCATTTTTCATGTGAAAAATGCGGATCGGAGCCCGCAAAAAATAGTGTGAAAGGGGCCTCAGGTATGTTAGATATAATACAACCGGATCCGTTCATAACAGATGCAGATGGTTGTATTATCAGTAACGGAAGCATTTTCTCTGAACCCTGCCAGATCCAGCAAAAAAGCTAGTGTGAAAGTAGCCTTACAACTATATACAGATTAGGGTGAGTTCACATCAGTTTAGCTTTCTGTTCTTCTGATCCATCAGAAGAAGAGCGAAAGAGAAAAAAAAAACAGGGTCCTGTAAAAAAAAAACGGAACCTATTGCATCAGTTGTCATCCGTTTGAGATCCGTTGTTTTAGACAAACAAAATTACTGCTTGCAAGACTTTTTTTCCCGTCTAAAAAATGGATCTCAGACGTATATGGCTCAAACGGATGACAACTGATGCAACAGGATTAGTTTTTTTACAGGATCCTGTTTTTTTTTTTCCCTCTCTGTCTCTCCTTCTGACGGAAGCTAAAAAGTGATGTGAACTCAGCTTAACACAGGATCCACTTTTCACAAGCGGGGATATCACAGCTTGTATACTCCCCCTCATGGCACAATGCAGGGGTCACAGAATAAAGCTGGATTTACAAGGGCCAACTGAGCGGCCAATTGTCAGGAAGTAAGCCTTCAGTGAGGGAGGCAACGCATTTACATGCAGCAATCTTCTTTACTGTATGAGGACGAGGGATAGATATTGCGATCCCTGGTCCTCATACAGATTCATGGTTTCTGAGCAGCAGATCGCTGTTTAGACAGCCCAGAAGCCATGATTGGAGGTTTCTGCATGAACAACAGGATCACCCGACGATCTAGCATTTTGCTCGTTCATCAGGTGATTGGAGGAATATTTACATGGCCAGATTGTTGGGAATGACCATACGCAGGATCGGTTGTTTCCTGGTAATCTATCCGATTCTCGGGCCATGTAAATGCACCTTTGGGCTACAAAACTCTTCCATAGAAGTCAGTGAACATCTGTCCATTTTGACCCATGCCCATGGGGCTGCTGAAAAGCATATTTTTAAATGTAGAAAATAATATTGAGAAAAATGCTATAAAAAATAAAAGCAGAATTAAGTTTCACTCTCTGATTTTAATTAACAAAAATGATAATAAACCTAGGTCGTACATTCCCCTTGAAGAGCTCTAATAAAGCATATGTGTGATGTATTTCTTTGGATTTGTTGTCTGTTGTCTGCATTCCAGGGTGGGGGAGTAATAATACCTGCTCTTTTCTGCACAAACTGGTTTCTATTCAAATCTGCCATATAGGCCTAACTAAAAGCAAACACTATTGCATGTCATAATGTATATGAAAATCCCATGATCGCCGTGACAAAGACCATCTAGAACTGTTCAGCTTGTCCTGTCACCTTATTGTGTCCACCCACACAACGCTAAACGTAGGGCTGGGATCAACTACTTGCAGAATAGCTGCCTATTTATCTTCATATAGATCTGTAAACTGGTGTAGCTGGGAATTAATGCCCCCTCCCAGCTGTGACCATCTTTCGCCATGTGATACATTGAGATCTAACAATAGAATGCATTTAATATCATATAACTCTAGACATATGTAAAGAAAAAAAACCTCATATACGAGCGATGCTTGGGTAGAATGTGACTGATCCTTTTTCATGGTTAGTACTTTATATAGTGGGAAATGTGGCTGTCATGGTACGGTATGTAGTTGAGACTTTTTTTTTATTGCAGGACATGAGGCTGACACTCTGCAATTTGTATCTTATAGCTGGCGATTTTTATGGTGCAGCATGTGGCAGGCATTTCATATGATGAGTCATATGGCTTTGTGGAAAATGCAACATTGTATTTGGGAGCCCTATATCAATAGCTATATAAGACAGAATAACCTATTACGGTTCCTTCACACACAGTTTTTGTCCTGGCATTTTTGGGGGGCAAAAAAATGCCACAAATGCCAGACTTGATCAGAGTTTTTTGTAGCCTATTTTTGCCCATATATTGTTTTTTAGCACCAGGTGTTTTTCCTAATATGCTACTATAATGTCACTTTGTCTTTATGGGAAAAAAGCATTGGTATTAAAATGGCATGGAAAAACATTAAAAAACGTCAACACACATTGTACATGTACATGAAAAATAAAATGAATTGACATTCTGTGGATTTTAAAATCTGCATGGAAATAATCTGCATTGTGTACATAAGAATTCTCATAGAATACAATGTACATGACCCACAGTGCAGATTTTCCACACGGAAAATCTGCATGCAATCCTCATTGTGTGCATTTAGCCTTAAAAATCTATCTGAAAATGTTTTAATCCAGTGGCTTTACAATAGAGGCTGCAGAAATTTTAATCATAACCTGTGGCATATCAATAAGGGGTCCTCCTGCTATATAAGAGCACAAGCACTACTATGTGCATTTTAATACTGGTGTTTTAATTGACCAAGTGGTCTTTGGGTCCCCTCAGGCCCAAGGCCCTAGTGCGACTGCTATTTGTTCACCACCTAAACCTATATATTAATATATTCTAATTATATGAGAATGCAGAGGAGTAAGATACTGTACTCCAATGAAAAACATTCTGAAACAGAGCCACCTATGTACCACGGTTCATTTTTAATACTGATGCTTTCTTATGAGGAAGATTGTCTTTTGGGCCTCCAAAGGCACCAGGACATGGTTTGACTGTTACTTCAGCACCTCTTATAGCTATGCCCCTGTCAGAATCAACCCAGAAGAATACTCTCTAGCAGAAAGTATTGGGCTCCAAGCTTTAAATGGGGCTGTCTTCTACTAGGGCCCATTATTATATCCAGACTTGGAACCACCAAAAGCTTCTCTGGTGCTCAGGTTAGTAAGCCCAACCTTGACAGTAACAGTATAAAAATGAGTTGATGTGTAATGACATACCTTGTTATTTTCATGTTACTAATGCATACTGACTTTAGGGTCTAAGGTCCTACCCATGACATACTGCACTAATTAGTTTGGGAACCCATTTAAAGCTCATATGATTAGGCCAAGGAGACCTAAGCTAAACTCCTGTGTTTAACCAATTGTGATCATAAGAAGAGTCTTTTATTACATATGTTTTTTAAGATAACACACCAAATCTACTCCATGACGCACAGTGCTTGCCAATCCCTGAAACACTGAAGGTTTGTAAATCGTGTAGTGTTTTATTTATTTCTGATCATCCATCTGATTCAGAAGTGGAGATAGGTCAGCAGGAATCCCAATCCAATTTGGAAGATAAGCTGTTTCATATTTAAAGATTTTAAGAAACTCAGAGTCTGGCAAGGTGAAGTTTGAAAGGTAAATGGTTTCCCCTCTGGCCAAATATCCAGCCCAATATCCAAATGTCCCAATTGTCATGATGGTGTGGTTACAATGAGCCAGGAGGGCAAAGTCATGGGTAGGTGAAGATTCTTTACCATCCCCTGAGAAATGGACATCTCCCAATGTTGTGTCAATATTCTCCTTACACCAGTCCATCCCATTACTGGTTACGATGAATAAAGGGTTTTGGTACTTCTCCCGGAAATAGTCCATAGCTGTTTGTAAGTACAGCCCATCAGCTACCACCCCTTTCCATACATTGGGCATGATAGTCAGATAGTCTCCTCTGCGTACATGAACTCCAACAAATGTTACATTTCCACGGCCTTCCTGCAGCTTGGAGAGGTAATTATTTGCTTTTTCTTTAATGGTATCATGAAATGTGAACTCCCTGAGAATTTCATCCTTCACATCTTCATAAAATGTCCATGAGCAAGGATAACCTGTAAGCGTCACATAATCACTGGCAATGTCTTCATATTCTGGAGACATCCAGTCATGGAGTGGAAGGTTTATCCAATCATTATGTGCAAAGTCTTGCTGGTCAATCATAGGCAGAGTAATTTTAAAAATTCCTGAAAGTGCCCAGTACATTTCAGGCATAACATAAGCTTTATGGCCATTCAGTTTTGCCAAGGCATAAAGTGTGGCATACTCCCCCATTAAGTTGCCAAGTCGTCCAATTGGTTCTATTGTCCATATGCCTGTAAGTTCCTGGTTGGTCCTGTTGCCAATCTGATGTGGATGACGTTGTAGCTTGTTATTATTATAGAATCTCATGAAAGATAATGACTTGCTTACAAGGAGAAAATGTAGGGTTGTCAGAATGAGAATTAGTATCAATGGTAGTATGATTTTCCACCTTTTCATTTTCCACAAAGGTACGCCTGAAAGATATAGATTTAAAATACAAATTAAGACAGCATAATAAACTTAATTTACTATATACAGTGCTATCCATCTTAAAGGAGTTTTTAACCTAAACAAGAAGTCTTCTACTTACTTTCAAATGTGGCATATTTAATAAAAGTTAACTATGCTGTTTTTTTTAATACACAGTCAAGTCACATTATTATGACAACCAACTAATATCCAGAGTAACCGCTGTGTGCAGCATGGACAGCAGCTAGACAGGGCAGGAGTGACTCAATGAGGTCCTGGTAGGTAGTCTGGAGCCATGCTGACTTCACTGCATCACACAGCTACTGTAGGGTGCATGGCGGAGGATACATAAATGAAACACAATAATTCAGGTGGTCCCACAGATGCTCAATTGGGTTCATGTCTGGGGAATGTGGGGGCCCAGGTAGTACTTGGAAGTCTTGGTCATGCTCTTCCAAACAATATTGGAGATTTCTAGCTTTCTGACATGTTACATTGTCTTGCTAGAAGACTACTAGAGATGAGCGAGCATGCTCGTCCGAGCTTGGTGCTCGTTCGAGTATTACGGTACTCGTAAGTGCTCGCTGCTCGGACGAGTATCTCGCCATGCTCGAGGAAATGGCAACTTCCGCATTGTGCATTTTTGGCGCCTATAAACTCAGCCAATCACAAGCCAGGAGACTCTGCGGTACACCCAGCATCACGTGGGGCCCTTACATGTCGATAACAGGGGTTGGCTGGCCTGATCAGGTGACCCTGGAATATACTAGTGACTGCCCGCGGTGCTCGGCTCAGATGCTGTCTGGATGTCGTTAGGGATAGAGCTGCTGTGTTTCAGGGAGAGTGTTAGGGCCTGCATTTAGTTCTTTGTTAGGCAGGAGTGATCTCCCAAGAACCCAACAGCCCTTCTAAGGGCTACAAGACATTTTTTTTTTTTTTTTTTTTTGTTATATCTCAGTGATACAAATCCATTTCACACAGCTGTGTGGAACCATTCTGTGTGTCACAGTTCAGCTGTCCACTCACTACAATCGGTATTTTCTGTCCAAGTGACACTTTCTGTACGTCACTTAATCCAACAAGGTCTTTTGCTCTCACGTATATAGCTTGATCACAAAAATCTCTGTGCGACATTTGTCTGGGTCACAGTCAAAATAGCCACCGTCAGCGGGTGTGAGTTAGGTCTACGATAGTTTCTGCACGTCACGTTCCAAAAAAAAACAAAACTAAAAAAAAGATATTAAAAAAAAAAAATATATATATATATATATATATATATATATATATATAGTTTCTTTGTTGTTTTAGCTCAGTGATACGAATCCATTTCACACAGCTGCGTGGAACCATTCTGTGTGTCACAGTTCAGTTGTCCACTCACTACAATCGGTATTTTCTGTCCAGTTGACGCATTCAGTACATCACTTAATTAAACCAGACTGAACAAGTTTGTGGGTTTCAGTACAGCAGGCCCATTTATTTTATTTTTTTTTATATAATACTTATATACAGAAAATGTTGAACCCCAGGGCTAAGGGTCGAGGGCGTGGGCATTCAATTACTGCAGGGGGCAGAGGCCATGGTCCTGGGTAGGATGAGACAGCACCTGCTTATGAGGGAGCAGGGGAATGCCGCAGAGCTACACTCCCTAGCTTCATGTCTCAACTTACAGGGACACGTGGTAGAGGACTGTTGAAACCACAACAGTGGGAACAGCTGATGTCGTGGATTGCGGACAATGCTTCAAGTAATTTGTCCACCAGTCAGTCTTCCACGCAGTCCACCCACATTACCCAAGGGAGCACTCCTCTGGCTCCTTCACCTCAACCTCCTCCCCCCCAGTCTGCCCCCTCCCAGGAAAATTTGGAATGCGATCAGGCATACTCTCAGGAACTGTTTTCTGGACCCTTCCCAGAGTCACAAACCACTTCTCAGGTTGCTGCTGACCTCTTTCCTGATGCCCAAGTTTTCCAACTGTCGCAGTCTGTGGATGATGATGATGACAATGTTGACTTAGTGGAAGAAATTTGTAAAGAGGTGTCGGACGATGAGGAGACACGATTGTCAGACAGTGGTTAAGTTGTTGTCAGGGCAGGAAGTCCAAGGGGGAGCAGACTGAGGAATTGGAGGATGACGAGGTGACTGACCCAAGCTGGGTTGATATGCCGAGTGAAGACAGTGCTTCTGAGGCGAGTGCTGCACCAGAACAGGTTGGAAGAGGCAGTGGTGTGGCCAGAGGGAGAAGCAGGGCCAGAGCTGGTGCATCAGCAGCAACTGTTTCACGTAGTGAAGCTCCCGTGGCGAGGCCTAGATGTTTGCAAGTCTGGAGGTTCTTTAAAGAAAGTGAGGATGACCGACGGACTGTGGTGTGCAACCTGTGCCACACCAGGATCAGCAGGGCTGCCACCACTACTAGCCTAACCACCACCAGCATGCACAGGCATATGAGTGCTAAACACCCCACTCAATGGAACCAAGGCCGTTCACCACCTCCTGCGGGTCACACCACTGCTCCTTCCCCTGTGTCATTCGCTGCCTCCGCTAGTCAACCCCCTGCTCAGGACCCCGGCACGAGCGCCTCCCGCCGGAAAACCACACCTTCGCCTCCACAGTGTCCACCAATGTGTCCCAGCGCAACGTTCAGCTGTCTTTACAGCAGACGCTGGAGCACAAGAGGAAATACAGTTCCACCCACCCACATGCCCAAGCCCTCAACGTCCACATCTCCAAATTGCTCAGCCTGGAGATGCTGCCCTATAGGCTGGTAGAGACCGAGGCCTTTCGCAATCTCATGGCGGTGGCTACCCCTCGGTATTCGGTCCCCAGCCGCCACTATTTTTCCCGATGTGCCGTCCCAGCCCTACACCAGCACATGTCAGAGAACATCATCCGTGCCCTGACCAACGCTGTTTCTGAGAAGGTCCACCTAACCACAGACACGTGCACAAGTGTTGCCGGGCAGGGACACTATATCTCACTGACGGCACATTGGGTTAACTTGGTGGATGCTGGGACCGAGACTGACCCTGGGGCCGCTCATGTACTGCCCACACCGAGGATTGCGGGGCCTACCTCGGTCACGGTCTCTCAGACGTACTATGCCTCCTCCTCCAACCCCTCCTCCTCCACTGAATTGCCATCCGTGGGCACGGCACCTTCAGTCGGTAGTTCTAGGCGCAGCAGCAGTGCCGTGGGTAAGTGCCAGCAGGCGGTGCTCAAACTGCTGAGCTTAGGTGACAAAAGGCACACCGCCCAAGAGCTGTTACAGGGCATCACGGCGCAGACCGATCTGTGGCTGGCACGGCTGAACCTCAAGCCAGGCATGGTTGTGTGTGACAACGGGCGTAACCTGGTGGCGGCTCTGCAACTCGGCAGACTGACACATGTGCCATGCCTGGCCCACGTGTTCAATCTAATAGTTCAGCGGTTCCTCAAGACATATCCCAATCTGTCTGATTTGCTAACCAAGGTGCGCCGCATCTGTGCGCATTTCCGCAAGTCGACCACAGATGCTGCCACTCTCAGGGCAGCGCAGCGTCGCCTACAACTGCCCGCTCACCGACTGTTGTGCGACGTGCCCACGAGATGGAATTCGACATTAAACATGTTATCCAGAGTTTACCAGCAGCGCAGAGCGATTGTAGACTGCCAGATGTCAACTTCCACCAGAACTGGTAGTCAGGTCACTCAGATTCCTCAAGTCTACAATGAGGACTGGACGTGGATGTCTGATATCTGCCAGGTGTTGAGCAACTTTGAGGCGTCAACACAGATGGTCAGCGGCGATGCCGCCATTATCAGCCTCACCATCCTTCTGCTTTGCCTGTTGAAAAACTCACTACTCAGCATGAAGTCGGATGCTTTGCGCTTGTCACAAGAGACGGTGGAGGAAGATACGTTGCTTGATAGCCAGAGCACCCTCTGGTCTGTTTCTCAGCGCGTATCGGAGGAGGGGGATGAGGAGGAAGAGGAGGAAAATGTCTGCGAGACAGAAGAGGGTACTAGTGCTCAGTCCTTCTTAACTCTTGAGCGTGTATGGGCTGAAGAGGAGGACTTGGAGGAGGAGGAAATGGAGAGTCAGGTCAGTGAGGAGAGGGAATTCTTGCGTGTTGGGACTCTGGCGCACATGGCAGACTTATGTTAGGCTGCCTATCCCGTGACCCTCATGTTAGAAGCATTTTTTGAAACACCGATTACTGGGTGTTCACTCTCCTGGACCCACGGTACAAGCAGAACCTTTCCACTCTCATCCCTGCAGAGGAAAGGAGTCTGAGAGTGAATAGATATCAACAGGCCCTGGTGCATAAGCTGAAACAATCCTTCCCATCTGACACCGCTAGCGGCTGAGGGCATGGTTCTGTGGGCCAAGTAGCGGGGGAGAGGAGGTGAGCAGGCAGCTTGTCCAGCACTGGCAGGGAAATGCTCTCCAAGGCCTTTGCCAGTTTTACGTCACCCCAGCAAGACACTGTCACCTGTCCCCAGTCTAGGCAGCGTAGGGGGGGAGCTGTACAGAAAGCTGGTGAGGGAGTACCTAGCTGACCATACCAACGTCCGTAGTGATCACTCTGCTCCATACAACTACTGGGTTTCAAAGCTGGACACGTGGCCTGAACTGGCGCTGTACGCCTTGGAGGTGCTGGCCTGCCCTGCCGCTAGCGTGCTGTCAGAGCGGGTATTCAGTGCAGCTGGTGGCGTCATCACCGATAAGCGTACACGCCTGTCAACTGACAGGCTGACGCTTATTAAAATGAACAAAGCCTGGATTTCACCGGAATTCAAATCTCCTTCAAAGTGTTCATAATAATATGACTCGACTGTATTTACTAGTGCAACCATTCTAGTCTAATATGTTGGAGGATATGACATCCTTTTAAACTAATCTCTTTAATGCTTACAGTATGTCCATGTTTGTACTTATTTTGTGCTGATCCTAATTTAGAGCTTCTACTATGAGGTGTCATAGCTAAAATTTTACAGTATTTCTTGTTCGCTCAGTGTCAGCACGTTCTGGAAAATGTTTTCTTTACTGTAGAGTAAACTGAAGCAGGAACATTTGGCTGTCTCAACTTCTGTCTGACAACAAGCTTGTCAACTGTTTCCAGTAAGAGCAAGCAGGATTGTCAATACAGATCTGAACTATAATACAGGTGCTAACTCAAGATGAGTAGTGGATAAGTAAAGCTCTGTATTTACAAAGATACTCTAATTTTTATATAGATTATGGGGGTCATTTATTAATGATGGTGCCAGTGGATGTGGCAAAGTTATGTAGAGGCACAGGGTTGGTGCCGCCGGCCATGCGGCATGCTTTAAACTACATAGTTCTCCTTGCTGACGTAATTTAAGACCATTTTCCATGCCATAAACTGGCGGCTCCTTTTTCAGCTACCTCTGAAAAGTGGCACGAGAGGGGAAATGTTGCAAAAAATACGCCAAATAAGAGAATAAGTGGTGTCAAAACAATAATAAATTACCCCATATATCTGTATAAGCTCATTTGGGGGGGGGGGATTGTTGAAGACCTGTGTTTCATATACTTCTTTTTTAACTCTGGGTTTTGGCCTCATGCTTCTCAATATATCTGGCACATCTGTGGGGCTTCCATGCACCCAAAAAGGTAAACTACACCTGGTCAACAGGCGAAGATTAGTGCCATAATTTACACAAATTATTGGCATACATTATAGTAGATCTGTCAGGTCACATGAGGCCACCCACCCCCAGTAAACTTCACCCACCATTCTTGTCATTTTTAAAAAGTGATAAGGAAAGAGAATAATGGCAAAAAGTTCCACATTGTTCCACAAAATCTGACTTGCATAAAAATTTGCGGCTTTTGTATACTAGAGAATTCTCATACAGCCAAATAATTTGTCCCAGTAACAAACCACCAACGGCAAACATATTAATAAAAAGCCCTAGGTGTTAAGTAAAAAAAAAAATGTTGCAAAAATTATTTTGGTAGTCCAAAAATAAAAAGCTAGGAGCATTAAACCACCACATGAGATAAATCGCAGTGGTCATTAAAGGTGTATTCCAGTTGTTTCAAGTTATCCCCCTATCCACAGAATAGGGGATAAATACTCGATTGTTGGAAGTCCAACTGCTGGGACCCCCACTAATCATGAGAATGGGAGCCCCATACCCCTGCAGCCCCCCTGGAATGGGGAATACAAAACTCGGCTATCTCCGGAATTCCCATAGAAATTAATGGAGCGGCCACATGCATGTGCAATTGGCCGTTCTGTTCATTTCAGAGGGGCTGCAGGGGGGACCCCATTCTGGTGATAGTTATCCCCTATCCATAACTTAAAGCAACAGAAATACACCTTTGAGCCCTTTTTCAGGCCTGGTCAAAAAAACTTTTGATATATCATAGAGACATGCTAAAACATTTCATCAGTGGGGATCTGAGTGCAGAGACACCCACCAATTGTAGAAAGAGAGGAGACAAGAATGGGCATATCGCCCTCTATGTCCTCACTGCTGAGGATGTAATCAAGACAGGCCCATATACAGCCCATCTCGTACAGCAAGGAGAGAGAGCATGATATATGCGCACGCTTCTCTCCCCTCTTTCTAGAGATCTTTGGGGATCTCAGCACTGGTCTCTATTACAAATCAAAAGTTTTTTTTAAAAGTTAGTCACCCTTTAATAGCAAATGGCATTGAGAGTTATAAGTAACTGTAACAATGTTGTATAATAGAGAATGATTAATAGTTCTGTGTGTTTTTCCAACCTATATAACTATGATAATAGATTGTCATCAGGGTACATGTTTATAGCACTTGCCAATCACGTCAGAAAGTAGGTAGATAAAATCGCAAATGGATTGGATTGTAAACAAATGGACTTTGATATTGTCTTGACGTTTATGATAGTTACATAAAATAGTATAATATACAGTTATATAGTATAGCACAATATAGTAAATTACAACTTGGCACAGTAAAGTATAGCAAAATAAAACCTAGGAGAACATTAGATAATATAATATCGCACACTGTATCTTAAAGGGTCACTGACTTTTCAAAAAACCTTTTGATATGTACAACGCAGTTTTAAAAAGTAAAACTGTATGGCACTATATAGTATAGTATACAGTATAATGTAGTACAGTAGAACATAATATAAAATTGCCTAATATTAAAATATTTAAAGAATAACATAAAGCAGAATCGCATAAAATAACAAGAGTAAGATACTATCTAGGATTACATAAGATAATTTACTATTATATAGTATATAATATACTATAGTATGGTATACTATGGAAGAAATAATAGAATCCAGTATGCATAAGTGTAGTATACCAAAGCACTAGATATAGTATAGGATAGAATAAAATAGTGTACAATAAAATAAGAAAATATAGCCCCCAATGAAAGGCATTGGGAGAATAAACCTACAGAGACTCACTGATCTTTGGGTGATCTACAGAAAGGACAAGAGAAAAGAAGGTTCAGAAATCTTCATTATAGTCAGTAAGGTATCCTGCTACCTAAGCTATTTATACATTACTGCAGTGAGGGGAATACTGTTAAGACACCCTTTACACTTGGACACGACTTGGCCAGTCATATCTTAGCAAAACCTGTATGCCTCATTTGTGAATTACAGGTAAAATTGCAGAAGCGATATTGCTAGCTATAGATTCTGCAGGAAGAGACTTGAGAAAGATCGAAAGGGTATGATAGGTAGAAAGAGTGTGGTAAAATTCTTCCTTGCTCAAATCCATATAAAACCATTTGGGAAGATTCACACTGTACACTGTGAGAACTGTGTACTAGCTATTGCTGGATGTACTACATTTTGCACTACAGTAAAGAGAGGATTATTCTGTTAAATCTGACCAGGTTACTGACTCCGGCACCATATGCCAGCCATTGCAATTTACACATCCTGTCTTGCATCCATACAAATGCCTAAAGGGGTTGTCCGGGTTCAGAGTTAAACCCGGATATACTCATGCTTTCACCCAGGCAGCCCCCCTGCCAAGAGTATTTCATACTCCGATGCTCTCCTTTGCCCTGCGCTGAATCGCGCAGGGCAAAGGCATTTTCAGGGGTTCCGGTGATGTACCGGGCTCTCCTGAGGGCTGCCAGGAAGAGGCCTCCGCCTAGCATTGAGCCCGGTGACGTCACCGCCCGTCAGCGTGTTATTGTAAATAAGAAAGCCCATGAAATGCTCCAATGCTAACATCAGGGATGCTGCCTGGGTAAATTATGGGTACGTCCCTTTAACATCATCGCCATCCCAATCACTATCAGGCAGAATTAGAATGTGCTCTGAGGGAAGAAAGGGTGTGCCCTCCCTTCACTGCATGGCCCTAAGGAGCAACAGTGTTAGGAAAAGTCACTGTGATCATCTGTGATAGCCAGAGCTACTACCACTCCCATCCTTCTGGGCTCGCTGCACTACGATGGACTGCATAATCTCCAGAGTTGTCTCCCATCTAGCACATCTGGAGCTTCATTGGTAGGCAATTGAAAAGGAAGCTTCCAGCAGCGGATCTTGATGATTTGCATACCCAAGCACATTCAGCATGGCAGAACATTCCTCAGACAACCAATAGTAAAATCATTTATATCATCCTAAAGCCTGTAAGTGCATGTATTTCTTCGTGTGGTGCTTATACTCAATACAGAATAAGTTGAGAAGTTTTAAATATTTTATCAATTGTGTGATTGTCTAATAATTCCACAACTTTGTCTTCTTGGTATTGCAATTTCAATGTTGAGGAGTGTATCAGAGAATATATCAAATTAACATTCCTGAATCTTTTCTTTTCATCAGAAAATCTTACTCTGTATAAGTGGGTATTTTATAACAGAGGCTTTCCAACAATAGGCACACATTTCTCTTTCTTTTGTATTTATAATCATTTAATAAAAGTTAAGTTTTATAACTATTTTTTGAGGGGGTCCCTAGTGGGATGTTTCTTCTGGCCAATTTGACCAGTTAATGCTACTTGATAATGTATCCCTAGGATTCTACTCAAGGGATTACAATGGTTTTGCACAATACATTATCACATACCATTACATACAGTATATAAGAGAATTACAAATATGTATTGCCTCAACAAGGAATATGCGGCTTTCCCTCCTGCTGACATAGCATTAGATAGCATAGATTATTTTAGTATGGTATATAGCATCACACTAGATGGCATAGCTTATTTAGTATGGTATAGAACAATTTAGCATTTAGATAACATAGTATACTTTAAAATTAGATGGCATAGCTAATGTTAGTATGTTATAGCATAGTAATAACATTAGATAACATAGCATAGCATTACATGGCATAGCTTTACTTTAGTATGTTATAGTATAGCATAAGATAGCATAGCCATTAGATGGCATAGTTATTTGTAGTATGCTATAGTATAGCATTAGATAAATAGTATAGTAAGCATTAGATGGCATAGCTTACTTTAGTATGCTATAGTATAGCATTGGATAACATAGTATATATAGCATACATTAAATGGCATAGCTTATTTTAGTATTATAGTATAGTATAGCATTAGATAATTAGTATGGCATAGCTATTTTTAGTATGTACAGCATAGTATAGTTAGTATGATAACATAGTAATAGCATTAGATGCATAGCTATTTTAGTATGTTACAGTATAGCATTAGATAATAGATAGCATAGCATTTAGTGGCATAGCTTATTTTAGT